>JAVFHW010077373.1:5284-26495 GCA_032159205.1 Eurystomus glaucurus suahelicus | reverse complement strand
CTTAATGCATCTTATTAGGCAAACTGAAATCTGATGGTTATCTTAACAGATGCAAACTGAAATCTGATGGTTATCTTAACAGATACGGTTTTGCATGTAGGCTTTCCCTCACTGCCACACCCCCTCTTCTTTCCATCCCTCCATATGTAGGCATTACTTCTCCGCTATGACACAGCAATATGTATACAGAGGATTCTTGAGGGAAAAAGAAATGTTTTCATGTAAAGCCCCAGTAGGATATACTGTACTGTAAAACTGTTTATATTCTGCCAGCACTGTACTTTGGCTGCTAAAGTCGTTTGGATGTAATTGCTTCTACTTGAAATTCTCCATTAAAAGAAATTAGATTGGCTCTGAAAGAAAAAGAAAATCCCAGAGGAACAGTTATGGTAAATAATATATGTTCCTAAACCCATGAGGCCTCCCAAAATCTGCATTTACTTGAAGGACTCAATGGCCCAGAGCTGGGTAAATAATATGAGTACCAAACTATGTATGATATGCATACCAAAATGCAAATGTAACCAGGTAAACAGAATGCCTTTTTTAAATGCCTAAATATGGTAGGAGAACATCAGAGAGAGAGAGGCTCTAGACATGTTTTATAACTTTCCATGTAAGAGGTTTTTTCAGAGAAACAATTTTATTAAACAAAACCTAAGAATTTCACTGAGAGAAAAAATATGTTTAAAAGTATCGAACCACCAGAAAGCCAGGAAATCCAAAATTAAAGGATAAATCTGTCCTAAGTCCTCACACTGCAGGCCAAGTACAGCAAGATCCATCCACTTGCTGCCCTGAGAAAAAAGATTTAAATAGGCATTTGGACTTCAGAACTAATTCTTGTCTTGCACCACTGTGAATCGGGCATTAGTGCACTGAATTACAAGTTGTACCAGCCCATGAAAGCGGGTGAGAATCAGAGTCCATCAGGTTTGCCTTTTTGTCATTTTGGTTTCCATGCTGTTAGATGGGACTCATCGGCTACCTAGTTTGTGCGTGTGGATGAGTGCACAGAGGCAAAGGGAACCTGGAAGCAAAGGTAGCTCTTTCAGAGTGCAATCAGTCTTCAGCTTATCCTTTCTGATGACAGTTTGTCATGGGTTGAAGAAGTCCATTTTGGCATTGATGGTTGAAATTGTTAAAATGTACTAATTTTGACTTCCATGCAGGTGTTTATACAGCACATGCTTTTAAGATAGTATATTTTTTCTGCTGAAACTAGGAATTCACTACACCGGCCTTGCAGACTTGTTTACACAGCTATATACGGTATGTATGTGTCTACATCAGTTTCAGTTGGTACAGTTCCTTTGGTGAAGTCTTGTAAAATGTACAGGTGTGGATATGCTACATTCCTCTCTTGTGTTTTTCCTTTTTTTTTTCCTCCCTCCCCCCAAAAAGTCACTTGATCAGGTATCAGACGTACTGAAAACCTGGCAAGACTACAGGAAAGTGGCTAGACTTGGAGTGTTTGTGTACTTAAAGAAAGAATCTTGCACATTTTCAACTTTCAGTCACAGATATTTTTTTTATAAGAGCAATTGGAGGTCTGAGCCAGCCCTCAAAGCGGAAATCAAAAGCTCCCAGAGAAACATACCCCAGGAATGTGAATCTGATCCAACAACCATACGCAATGCACATACAGTACTGTCAGTCTTATAGGAAGTCTTGCCATATATGGACATCTGGACCCTGAGCTGTTTATCATCAGGATAGGCTTGTAGTTGGCTTCAGACTTTTCTGGCTTGCCTCAGGGTTAGTTTGCCAATTAGTTCCTTTCCCAAAATGCTCACCAGGATATTTCTTAAAAACTGTAATAAATATATCTCAGAATCCTGAGAAGTCTAGCTAAAGCTACGCTAGTGGGCTTTTGTTTAAAGTACAGATTCCAAGCAAGACTTACTCTGCTAGCTCAGAAATAGACACAGAATGAAAATAAAGAGATTTATTCCATCATGAATGTGGTTGCCTGGTATTTATTATTCTTAGAAGTCATCCGGTAACTTATTCTATGTATCTGTAGGCATAAAAAGTGCTCTGGAGTAGGCCACTTGCTGGACTTTTTCTCATCCTTTTCAGGAGTGATGTGTGAGCTCATGAATCAACAAAGGCAAAGCAAAATAGAAAACTACATTTCCCAGGAGCTGTCAAGCAAGTTACCCGCATTGTGCCATGTTTAGTGCTTTTTTAGAGTGGGGCACATGGTGCAGGCCTTCCACTTCGAAGCCATGACAGTTCACGTGAGCTAATCTTAGGAACAAGAGGCATTAGCTCTTCTCCAAAGTGAGCCAGAAGAAGAGGGCTGGGCTGGACAGTGCAGTGGATGGCATAGGGCCTATGGAAATGTTCATGCTGAACTGGTGGACCTAGTCCAAGTTCCTCGAGATACTGGGTCAGATTCTCTGCCGGCATCAGTTGGGCAGATTCACAGAATGCCACTGTTGGCCATCAAAATACTTGGACCTGAGAAGTCAAAGTCCACTGAGCAAAACCATTAAATGTGATTCCCATTAGCAGGTCTGAGTTCTGCTGTTTTCCCTAATGGTCATTATTTAAACTTATTTCTTTATGCTGTAACATGTAATATTTTGTTACTTCTAGGTCACTGGGAATGCTGCTTTAAAAGTTTCTTTAAAAAGTAACTGGAGTTTTTATGAATGTGTGTGGTCTTAAAGCAGCAAAGTGATCACAGGAAGCAGTGCAATCTAAATGAGTATTCAAAGCATATGTAAAGCATATGTATTTGTACGAAAGAGACGTTATAAGCAGTATGAAGCCAAATGACCTTTACCTGCTGAGCTTCAAGTTCAGTTTATCCGATTTTATTCTGAAGAATTTGCCATAAATCTTGTCAGCATTGTAGGGAGCAACATTTACTACATCTGTGCTGAGGTTGGCTGCATCCTAGGTTTTTGTGGGGAAGCACAGAGCCCTTCCACAGCTCACACAGGTAAGTAAGGACAGGAGGGACTTTCAGTTGTTTATTTCTCAGGTTTGACTGAGGTTCACAACCTCTTGCAGTAGTAAGTCAAGTAGTGTAAGACTGCAGTGAGTCACTAACCACGCCTTTGACAATTGTCCTATAAATGGTTAATTCATAAAAAGTAAGTGTTACTGACTGGAGAGGAATCATGGCCAGGAACTTGATTCAGAACATCCGCTAGAAATCCTTTGAGGTCCATCTTTTAGAGGAACCATGTAGAAAACAGCTGGAGGAACACTTTCTCCCACTCTGTCATGGCTCGCATGGGCAGGAATGAATCAGATCAGCTTATTCTGAAATGCATGTGATTTTATTTTCAGTTTTTGGACCTGCTTCTCTCAGTGTAAATTTTGAGGTTTTGTGTTCCCCCGCCCCCCTATGCTGAGAGACATTGATGTTTAGTTAACACTTGACCAGATTTGGGACATCACTTCAAAAATGCAGTTGTTGCATTTTTTCATTGTGGAGTAGAGGCTTGTGGAGAATCCTGCGGGATACATTTTCCCATGTTTTCTGATAGGGTAGGATTGATATTTGTACCTTTGGAAATGATTAATAGAGTGTTGTCTTTGGGCAGAAAGAGAGAGATCACTGTCTGTAAAATGTGCACCCTTTTTGATGCAACCTATGTTCACTGACCTTGGTACAGCGTAACAACGGCTTTTCTGTTACACAGGCCTTCCTGAGAAAGTGGAGGAGATGGGTTATTGTACAGGTCTGTAATGCCTCTGGAGGACTTGATAAGCACGCTGCATCAGCTGGCCTACAAAGGAACCTAATGTCCTCAACATACTAATACAGGATTTTAGAAATTGCCCCATAGTTCAGCTCCCAGCTTGGCTGGCTGTTTTTTCAGCAAGTGATGCATGGTATGTGACCTATGTAAATACATCTGTACAAGTGACGCAGACAGGGAAACTGGGATGTAACCTACAACAGCCAAGGTGGCTTCCTTATTGACCCATGGATGTGTGTGAAATGTAGCAACTACCGGAGCAGGTCTGAAAACCATTTTACAATGCTAACCTCTCTGGTGTTGGTGGGAAATTCTGTCAGACTGTTTTTCACATGGAGCTGAGAAAAGCAGATAGTCCAAGAAGCGTGCGTTGCTAGGGAAGTGGGGACGTTTCTAAGATATTTTGATTTCCTGTAGGAACTAATTGAGGAAACTTAGTTGTTTAAAACGGCAGTAGTCCCGGGTCTAGAGTTTACAACCATGTTGCTACAAATGTCTCGGTAATGAGTGGCTTTTAAGTATTGAGCATTAAGTTGTAAAAGTGGTAGGACTCACACTGACAGCAAGTGTTTCTGAGCATATTACTCCATTTATAAACTTTTTATTAAAGGGTTTTAAATAGAAATCAAGGCTAGGTTTTTACTGTACCTAGGTGTTTGTTTTGACCGTTTTGGACAATGGGGTCTTTATGAAGATGGAGTGTATTAAGCTATTTGTGGTGCATTTCTTGTGAGGAAGTTACTCATGATGGATCTTGTGGAAAAGTCTAACCTTAATAGCATGGTAGATCTGTATGATTATTTAAGATTCAATTAAGACACAGGATGAAAAGACAGTTCATCAATTGCCTTTTTTCATTACCTAAGATTTGCAAGGTATTTGAAAATCCTAAAACTATCTTAACCAGTGTTCACCCTGTGAGTTAGGAACTTTGGGGTACAAAAAGTTTCAGGTGAGTTTTAAAAGCATGTATGAACTAGCCACATATTTTTCTTTCTCCTTTATGTCACCCTCAAGATACAGAGGGTTGAATTTCAAATTCCCTGAGAATAGCTTTCTTAATTTGCCATATTAAATTCAGTGAGACCTCGCCTAAGTCTTCACATATCTTTTTTTTCTTCATAAATGTCTTGTAAAGAGTGACAGTAGAGAGCATGACTTGAGAAGTGTGCTTTGTATTTCTTTTTTGCCACCAAGCTGCCACAGGGGGGAGTAGAAGTTTGGGAAGGACTGTGCTGCCAAGAAGCCACCGAGGCAAGTGGTGTATTCCAGGTGCATACCCTGGCCAGTCCCTTACAGGGAGAAGAACGGGCACAAAAGAGGGGTGGATGTGCTAGGAATGAAAGGGTTGGTTGGAGAAAGGAGCTGGAGGATTTCTGCAGCTGGGACATGCTGAATGGTTCACTGCATCGCAAAACCATGCTGTTTCTCTTATTCATTCCAACCAGCTTTTCTGCCCAGATGTGAGGGGAATGTGACGGAATTGTTTTCCTGCCTCAAGAGGGAAGATGACACATGGGAGCTGTACAGTACTTGCAACATCCCTGTCATCCTGACGAAAGGCTTTCCCACGTTAGGACTCTTTGCTAATGAAATAAAAATGCCAGGCAGAGGCAAGGCATCTTTGCAAGGCAGAGGACATGGTGAGGAAACTTTTGCCAACTTGATAGAAAAGGGTTGTTCTTGTGCAATAGTTAGCACTGGTGAAATCCACTCTGTCTGCCTAGTGCATGAGTAGCTGGACTCTGCAGGTCCTGCTCAGTGAGAATGGGGAGGGGGAATGCATTCCTCACGCCTTGGCCCTGGCTGCAGGGTTTCCATCGGCTTATGTCTGACCACAGCTTGCTCTTGCAGCACGTGGTCTGTGGTAGCAGCACAGCTGTCAGCCACCCTCCTGTCCTGCCAGGGGCCTGGTGCAATTTTAAGGAGGAGGGGTTTGGGCAGAGCTGGGGAGGTAGGTGTGAAAGCAGAAGGAGCGAGCTGGAGTTTTGGAGCAGTGCAGCATGACAAGAGGGTGGAAAGGGGCTTATACCTCCCGTCAGCTTCCTGCCCATGTGCTGGGTTTGAGCCTGTACCCAGATACAACCAGCCATGGTGCTCAGTGGGAAAGGGTAAATAGGGCTGAAAAGAGAGGTGCATGTGGGAAGGGTTGAGGAGAGGACACAGAAGGAAGGGTCACATCCTTCTTCACATCCAGCCAAGGATGAGGTGGCCTTGTCAGCTTTCTTCCCACTGCCTTCACAGTGTTTTACCACTGAGAAACAGCTTTCAGGTCTGTTCAGCCATGGATGAACTCCTTTGCCAAAGAGAGGAGATGTGTCTGCAGCAAAGTCTGAGCGCTGCTGTTCTGAGCATCTTCAGATGCTGCATTGAGGGGCACAGCAGAGTGACTACATGCTTCTTGCTTTCTAGGTCAGTGTTAAGGATTTTTATAATTTGACAACCTACTCAACAATTTTTGGAAAAGAAAGAAGTAATTTTCAGGAACTGCTTAATGATCAGGAAGGCAACCAAAAGGAGTGAATGAGACATATTTTGTTTTTATAAAATCCTCCAGCTTTGAGTGTACAGATCCGTAATGAGATAAAGTAAGCAAGAAAAAAGGAAGAATTAAAGGAAAAAAATCAAAAATAACATTTATGTTTCTGTAACCTATCATGAGAAAGAAGAATTCTATGTATCACTTGTTAAATGTGTTGGTTTAGAATGCAGAGGAAAACATGGCAAGCAGGTCTTTGCTTTTGATTTTAATGGCAAAAGTAGGATGGGAAGGAAAACAATTATTTGGGTGAAATTTTCCTGTGCTTTATGTCTGTGATTCCTGGACTGTTGAACTATCATCAAAAGGAACCTGGGAGAAATCCACGTTCTTTGGTGTATAGTATATTGATAAATTCAATGCCTGTTCCACAGCCTTGTGTCTAACATACACAAAAAAGAGAATTAATGGTCCAGTTTCCAAATAAAACATAAGGAATTTGTTTATGCTTTTGGGAGGTAATGTATCTAGGTTTGAATGGAACTATCTTAAGTATATTGAAAGTCTCAAGGAATGCAAGGCTGGTTTTGTTCAACAATAAACATCTAAGATAAGAAGAACATTTATATATTTGGCCAGCTTGAGCTTAAATGTATTTGGCCAACTTGAGCTTAAACGTCACATTTCTTGCTTTTTCTTAGGGGTGGTTGTTACAAGTTCAGGGAATTAACCAGAGATAAAAATGCAAACAGAAAAAGATAAAATTAAATAAATTCAGAGCAACTTCAAGTTTTTCCCTTAGTTCCAATAATACATGCACTATTGAAGGAATTGAAGTCAGAAACATACTGAAGGTTGTACTGCAGTTTATTGCACTCACCTGGCCTCCTGCAGTGATAAAATCCTGGAGAACGCTGACCTGAGTTGGCGTCGCAGTGTGACGCAAATAACTTTTAAAGATACATGTCTGTCCCACTCTTCCTAAAGCACTTCCAGCTTGGTTTGTCAAAGCTTTTTTCTTAGAACATTTGCTGAGGAAATTGGCAGTGAAGTACATCAAAGAAGAGAATAAAAAGGCAGGCACCTAACAATGTAAAAACCTAGATCCTGGTTAGAGTGCTTTTGCAAAGTACAGTGTCAAGATACTCATTCTGGACATGGTATGTGTTTCGTAATATTTGACCAATGTACAAAACAAAACCAAGAGCAAAACCAGCATTATGCATGGGGTTTGTAATCCCAGAAACCTTTCCCCGGGTTTTCTGTTTTCATCACTTTATTCTTTTCAGGAAAAAAAAAATAAATTCTGAAGTTTCAGGGAAGGTACAGCAACCTTTTCTGAGGGTTCAAGATATCCAATACTTTGGCTAGATGTGTTAGCCCTTCTATTTCTACTCTTCATCAGAGTTTAGAATGAATGGATAGCATAGTTACTGTAAGGTAATTGAATAGTTCTTTTAGTTTCTGGTGCTAGAGGTCACAGGTTTGTTCCTGCAGGGACTCAGTTTTACATTATGTTCAGAGCCGATTCATAATGTACTTCTGACATTTGAAAAAAGTTATTTTATGATGATATAATTCCAGTAAGAAAACTACACATGCTGTTTTTCAAGCCAAATTAGTTTATGAATGGATGAGGTGTCAAATTTTTGTTTCTTGAAGGCCATCAGAGCAAATCTTGTCAAAGTTATGTTTTTGCTCAAAATTCCTTCATTTGTCCTGCTTTTTCTGCAGACCAACACAGAGCACTTCATTCTCATCACTTAATTATAAAAAAAGAAAATATGCAACAAAAAAGTGCCAAGGTAACAAGACATTCTATCCCACAGATACTTACCAAGAAAGCCAAGCAGGATCATGGATGCAGGAGTTGGAACATATTTGGTACTCTCAGTCTAAGTGAACCAATGCGTTAGAGTTTTGGAGAGAACTAAAATAGGAATAAGACTGAACATGGAAAGAAAGAAACTCCAAAGGTTGTGATGGTGCAGTGCCCATAATTTGTGTGATACAGGGCCACAGTATTGATGCTTCTGGTGACAATAGACTCAAGGTCTGTGATCCTCTTGCCTAATGATTACTCCTGCTTGGAAGCAAGTTTTGAATCAGTAAGTAAATATAGGGGCTGAGATAGTTGTTAATAGAATGCCCAGCTATAGGTAGCTTCAGCAGTTTTACCATAGGACAGTGGTGACATTCTGCCTGACCAGCTGTAACATGTCATCACCAGAGCATGAAGGGTGAAACTTTCTTCCCTGCCTACATTCGCCCTTTGCACCTTACAGAGTATTCACTTTTGCATCCCTTGTGTATCAAACACCTTTTCATTTTAGAAGCTTTCTCCTTTTCTTGATCATTATTTTCCCATTCCTGCAGCAGTCTGAGTCTCAGTGCCTTTTCACCACTTCTCCCTGTTTTTCTTGGGTGTTACGTGAATTGCCTCCTCTCAAGTACAGAGGTAAAGCTAGCCATTGCTCCTTGCTGCCTTCAGCTTGGGTTCCCATGAACCTACTTTCCTGTTTTCAAAGCAATGCTCCCCTCTTCAATAGGTGACTCCTTGATCTGCTTTGGAGCATGAGCTGGTAGTTAAGACTATCTTTGCTAGCCTAAGGGAGAAGTTTTTGTGGGAGAGCATATAGGTGAATGGGGGAGGCCATAAAGGGGTCTTACAGGTTTTGTTCAGCCAGTACAGTAGCTTGGATGGAGTTAAAATATCTCTGCTTTCAAAGCTGGAAAGGTCAGTGTGTTTCTTTAGAATATTTTTGGAGATGTTTCTGTGGTTTGTCAGATCTAAAAATAAACTATGATCAACACACTTAAAAATTATGACAGGATTTTTTTTTTTTTCAAGAGTATATAAGGCAGCCAGATATTTGTTTTCCTCCTAGAAAACCAGTCAGAACTACAGACAGGCTATGGAAATCTCCTTCAGATCTCTGGGACTGTCTGGTTTTGGTGTATGTTTAAAGTTGGGGGCATCTGCCTGCCTATCTATTAATCTTAAGCAGTTTATACTGCCTATCATTTTCTTAACTGAGAGAAAAAGTCACTAAGAATATTTGTAGTCTTTTCTCCTTAAGTTTCTGGGGCAAGTGGTGAGCTTTAATCAAAGTTTATTTTCATTAGAAAGGGGCATCCTGATGAAATAGACCCTATGCATCACTTGCATTAATTTTCAGCAAAATGAAACTTAAAAAGAACTTGGAACTCTTTTGTTTTTAAATGTGTCAATGTTCTGGTTTGATTTTAGAAGGGAGAAGCATTGGAGGAGTTTAGTTTAAATTCACTTTGTGTCAATGACCTACTGGTCTTGATTGACCTGAGAAACAACATTAAAATTTTTACTCTGAGGGACTTATTTTAGCGTCTGTCGTGGGGCTCAAGAGCTGTTTGGAAACCCAATATTCTTCAAGGAGCAGAAAATCCTTTTTCTGGCCTAGATCAGGGAACACTTAAAAAATATTCTGTGATTCAGTTAGAGTCATTAAAGCCTATTGTGTAAATTTGAGCATGTTTTCTGTCGCTGTAGTTGTTCCTAAAAACAAAGCAAAGGGCGGTAGCATTCAGCACTTGTCAGTGTTAGCAGCAGTTGCTCTTTTAGACTTGTTGCTTTGCAGATTGGCATAGGGAAGAGCTGATGTGGAAGCCTTATCTACCTGATCTACCACCTCCCAAGTGCACAGGTTAGAAAAGTAATCCTTGCATTTAAAAAAAAAAAAGAAGAGGAAGCGGCAGAACCTTTCTTTCTGTGCACCGATTTAAATCCCATCCTATTTTAAACCCCATCTCCGTCAGTCAGTCTTATCTAACACTGGCAGAAAAACAGAGGATGTTGCTTCTCATCAGGACGGAGCCTGCATTTAGCTTTCTTTCAAGTGGTGCAATAAAATATGGGAATAGGCTTTAGCTTCCCATGTTTTAATTCTTCTTTTTTAATCCCTGTTTTCATTTTCAGAACTGTTTGGATCAGAGAAGAGATTTTTTCCTCTTTCCACTTCTGATTTGTTTGTTGGAGTACTGCCTGCTCACCCTATTTGGATGTCAAGAGACTCTCTATTTTTCCATTTCTGGAATAGTCATTCACGACTCAGTGTTCTTGTGCAAACCCTCAGAACTTACAGTGTGTTTATTGGTCTCTCACCAACTGCCCTTTCTATCTTGTAATATTTTGTTTCAAAGTTTCTCTCAGATACTGTTACATGGATTTTGTTCACAAAAATAATTCTGTTGTAAGCCTAGGAGTTTAAGTGACAGTCTTCCTAAAGGATCTAACTAATCAGCTAATTAAAATAAAAGGGATTTAAAGAGTCTGTTTAAATAGTAAATTTAAGGCATAATTGATGGGGTAATACATTTTTAACAGTAAACTTGTGTGAAAAAGATGCCAGTTGTGCAGGGTGTTGCAGGTGTCCAGTAAAACACAGTTTCTTTGTTGAAGAGACCACACTTGTGTCCTGATTTTGCCACTTGTGCTGCACAGATTAAGAGTATATTTCTATAAAAGAATTTCTAAAATCTGGTAAAATAGGGGAGAACCAATAACCTGGGATGGATATTTCATGAGAGTGCCGGTAAGGTGGTTTGATTTTAGGGGTATTGCAGCTGAAAGGAAAGCGGAGGTTAAGTGCAAGACCGTGGTAGCCAGAGCATGGAGACGGGGAAGGGTCTGAGTGTTACAAAAAAGGAAGAGTGAGGAAGAGGAGGTGTGTGGCATAAACTGGTGCAGAAATAACAAGAAAGGAAAACGCTGAGTGAAAGTTCAACAAACTGCAAAGCAGAAAAACATATGGACAGATGACTGAAAGAGAGCAGGTTTTGTACCAGGGCCCTTTACTGATTTGCCCAACACATAATTAGGTTGGTACACGGAAATGTTAGTGGACTTCACAATTTACTCTTTTCCATTTTACAGCTATGGAAGATGAAATGTGGAAGGAAGCTGCAGAAGCAAATGGAAATCTGGGACGTGCTCCATGTACATGAGAGAGGCCTGGGCCCTTGAACAGTGCAATCGTGCAGTAGCAGTGGATGGGAATCCATGTTCTCAGTCTGTAAAATGAAATATCTGCCAAATCGGACTTGCATTTCTCATTTTATTTCCTCTCTGTCTTCCATTAAGTGTACAGCTTTGGTGTAGGCACTTTTGGGGGGCTAGGTCAAAAAGGAAAACTGCATCTAGTCTTTGGTTTGAGTGCTACCCTTTAAGTCTATAATCTGTTAAATTAATATAATAACTGTGCTTTAGACATAGTCTAGTTTTAAGCCTAGGCATGAAATTATTCTTTGCTGAAAATCATGAATGTTTGGGAATCTTTCTTTTCCTGCTGTGGTCCTTGCTGGGTTTTGTTCAGGACACCTTTGGAAATGTGAGCTCCAAATACATCATAAGATGACCTGTGTTATGTGGCAGCTGCCTGTTTCATAAGAAGGTGCTAGAGGAGATGGATGAACGTGTAGGTGGGCTTCTGGATGTTCATCAGCACTGATTCCAAACTTCCTATTCTGTTGCTAATCACTGATTAGCACTATAAAGCAGCACAAACAAGACCACTAAAAATGCTCCCTCTTCTGCTCTCACAGTGTCTCTAGACTAGAATTTTGTAAATAGCCAGATGCAGTTTTGCTTCCAGAGATCTCACAATCCAGATTTTAGTCCCAACTAGCTATTTCAGGCCAAGTTAGACTCTACTGAATGATGGATTTATAAGGAAAATGTTGACAGATCCTGGCCTCTTGTATCACTGGTGGGAGCCATGATAATTATTTCCTTTAATAGTTTTCCATCAAATGTTCAAAGCTGCAGTTTTTTCTTTGGTGCAAACATCAAAAATGTGGACAATTTTGTTTTCCTAAACTTGGACAATGTCTGTGTTTCCACCATTTCTGTGGGAAAGCAGTACAACCTTTTCCAATTTTATTAAAAACCACCTTTTTGGCTAAAGCATGTGCCCTTGCAAGCACTTTCATTATGTCTCATATATCTTGCTCTAGGCAGTTGGAGTCTGCCTATTTTGATTTTCCAGGACTTTCTTACTGAAAGGAGCATAGATGAGAAATGTGTTTTTCCTCTCAGAATGTCTTCAAGTTGTTTGCCTTCCTAACCTAGAGATCTTAAGTGTTTCCAAGTAGTTAAATGACTCTCCCACGACAGTAATGATTCACTGATACTTATGTTCCCTGTTGGCCCAAACCAGAATCGATTTTAGAGATTATTGTAGTGAGTTCTGGCAGCTGGAAAAAGTTATACTGAAGCCTGGCTGCAGTTTATTTCTTTACATTTTGGGACAAGCCTCTTGCATTTGATCTGGGTTGGAAATCTCAAAATCGGCTTTGGATGTGCATGTGGAAAGAGGATATAAGAGAAAATGCAGGAGGATCTCACTGTTTCCATTGTTGTATTTTTCTAATTCTGAGCAGTTGGGAGGAAGGCACCCATCTAATGTCAGTGTAAAGGCTGAGAAGGCTTGTCAGTGCAAGGCAAAAGTTACATCTTAAAATGTATATCCATGTCCTATAGGCAAACAATTTGTCCGTAAAGCAGTCTTCGATGCCTGACAAGAAGACTGTGGAAAGATTTGTGCTGGCTCATGGTATCCCATGTACAGGAAGAAAATCCTTTCCAAAGAAGGAGCTAGCTTTTTTCTGAGCAAGAGAAGGGTAAAAGTTACTTACACTCCTCTCAATTTTGCTTAAGAGTTTGTAAAAAGGATTGGCCTTGCTTACATGCTTCTCATCACAAATGGAAATAGGCCATCCATCTGAGGGAGTGGTCTTATTTACATGGAAACTGTTTTACGTAAGAAGAGGAGGCTGGTCCAGCAAAGGTGTGGTTTTATTTACATCCATGTTCTTCCCTTATGATTGGAGGATGTTTGGAAGGTGTGGTCTCATTTACATCCTGCCTAGACTGCCTTTGGCTCATCTGGAGTCAACCCTTGCCTGTGGCTGGAAGAGGAAGGAACTGCTGCAAGCAGAATAAAAACGACTGTGTGAAAAAAACATGACTGTTTTCTGCCTCTGTTTCTTCAGTGTATGCATTCCTGCTGGTATGTACTTGAAAAGGGAAAGTCACGTTCCTAGGGAGAGGGTTTTGGGTCTCTGTAAGTGTGTTTATGTATGTTAATGTTTGTGTATGTATTTGTATTGCCAAGGTGAGCATACTAGGTTACCAGGTTCTGTGCTACCCTGGGTGTTGGAGGGTGCTAGAGCTATTTCTGAAGAAAGGTCAGAAAAGCAAGTTTTTATGAATTGTAAATGGTTTCTTTTGTTTTGTTGGTTTTGTTTTATTTTGTTTTGTTTTTTAAAGGTGAATATACAACGTTTCAAAGGTCCCGCTGACAGCTCTGGAAGAAGGCCTGTATTTATTTTGTGTATGTTTATTGTGTGTGATGTTTCATGTAGTCCCTTGCATCAAAGTAAAGCCAGCGTAAATGTGGTAGCACAATTTTTTTACACAATTATTTTACACAACTGGGATAGAAGACTACAGCACAGAATATGCAAGGCAGTCTGCTACATGCTATTGTCATGCCATGTTCTGTCCTTTCATGAACATGTATATAATGTATATTCAACCGTACAGTCCATTGTACCTTATGGTCAGGAAGCAGTTCAGCTGTTACTGGCTTCTTTCTGCATTAACTTTGGGATGCATACACATTTTTCTCAGAAAGGGGACTGGGGGAACTCCTTGCATGTGGATTGCAAAGCATTCAGAATGCCTTCAAGCCACTGTTGACTTGGTTGGATTGAATTTACTGTGTTTATTCTAGGCCTTCTCTATTTTTTTTCCTCCAGCCATGATTGATCAGGAACCATCTTGGTGAATTCCAGGCAATAAGGAAGGCAGAAGGCAGAAGACATAGTATGCTGTTTTTTTTATTTTGTTCTAAAAAGGAAATTGATCTTGAATCTACAACAGCTTGACGATTGGTCCAGATGCTCGTACATGAGCATCACTGTTATTTTTACTGAGAACAGAGGTATTATGTTGTTTTGGTTGTGGGTGGAAAGTGAACAGAGAGTCCCTTCAATGTGAAGCTCTGATTTGTGACTGTGTCCAGAAGCACTGAAAGCTGAAGAGGCTGCCACCAATGTGCTGGGACTGGCTGCCCCTGCCATGGCTGGGATTAATTTGCTGTGACATGCTGTTGCTCATCACAAGAACAAGGCGCTCCCAAGAATACAGGCTTGTGTGGAGATGTGCAGGTCACAATTTCATTCTCTAATTCTCACTTGCTGCCTCTGCTTATACTCCTGTAACTCATGGTAAACATCTAGGCATGACAGCCTAAAAATAATAACGTTTTCAAGTTAGAGTCAGAACTCTTTTTCAACTTCAGATACCTCTGAATGCCTTTACAGACCTCTGTCAATAAACCATTTCTCCTGTGCCTGCAAAAAACTTGGTGAAACTAAAAGTGTAGCTATCCACCACACTCTGGTTTTGGAGCTGAAAATTAATAAAATATTTCCTCTCTTTTCTGTAACCAAGGAAGCTGAGGTGCACAAAAAGAATTCCATGCCAGTCCCCCACAGGAGGAAAAGTGTCTGGCATTGTGACCCTGGATTGCAGACAGATAAGAGAGCCAGAAAGTTTGTCATCAGTATCCCTTGCACGTACTCTGGTGCTGCAGCTGATATTTTTAGGTTACACGTATGTATTGCACAACTTCTGAAGACAGGTTCTTCAGATGATGTAAAGCAAGTAGATGATGCATGCTAAGGACACCAATGTAAATTTACCTTTTTATACCCAAGGAGCTGACTGGCCTAAACTGCCATTGCAAAAGCTGTGTAAGTTAGCCTGGACTGAGTGCTATGCTGTTCTGCTTCTCCAGAGCCAAACTAGGCTGTTTAAATAAGGCTTGTGAATCTCTACACTGCCCTGCATTCATGGCTGAGACTGCACTAAGAGACATATGCCTCATTTTTAAAATTGGCATAGGTTTCAAAACACAGGGGTGCTTTATGAAATTTTCTGGC
This sequence comes from Eurystomus glaucurus suahelicus, assembly GCA_032159205.1. Classification (NCBI taxonomy): domain Eukaryota; kingdom Metazoa; phylum Chordata; class Aves; order Coraciiformes; family Coraciidae; genus Eurystomus; species Eurystomus glaucurus. Next base: position 11,309 of record JAVFHW010077373.1, on the reverse strand, counting down.
TTCCTGATCTCCCTCTCCTCCTTGAACTTTCTTCCTCAGGCTTAGCTTCCCTCCATCCCCAGAATTGCGCCTGAGCAAACATTCTGGTTACATCTACGTGGCCAAGTGAAGGTGTCTGCCCCCAATGACAGCTCTCTGGTGAATGTCAAGCAGCTGTTCCTCATGTCCTGAAGGATTTAACAGCCCTTCAGCTGGCATGTGTACATCAAAATAAATTGTTTCTCCTGTCAGAGGAAAAGATGGCATGCTTATAACTTAAGGAAGAGGGATCTAAGGGAGATAAGAGTGTAAGAGACACTATTGCAGTTCTATACTTGGAACTGGTTACGTATGTGTGTGGTAACCCAAATGATGGGTGGACTGCACTTTCCCATTACCATAATTACATTTCCTTTCATACCTAGGGTTGGGGATGTATCCAGACATTGCAGAACACATCAGTAGATTTAGTGTGGCTTACTCAGGCTCCATTTATCAGACTATGTCCCAATTATGTTACATTTAGGAAACAGAATAATTTTCTGGTTATAGCACACGGAATTTGTGGCATTCTAATCCTAGTCATCTTGCTGTATGACCTTGAAGAAGTTGTTTTACTTCTCTTTGATGGTAAAAAATTAACTCGCCCAGTGGATGAATTTTAATACCATGCCAAGTTTTTAAAAAAATCTGAAGCTAAAGTTAGCCTTCTAAAGACATATTTAGGGGCTAAATGGGGCAACTTGTTTCCCACAATCCTGAGCGCCCATTGACAGTTTCCCACTGAAGCCATCTAGAGACTTCGGTTGTCCGGCAGTCTGAAACATGAAGTAAACGACGAGTGAAAGCAGTTGCTTGTGTGCACATGAAGAGGAGCTCACTGATGTGGTGTGGAGAGACAGGGACAGCAGTCTGTCTTTCCTGGGTGGTTGTCACAGGCACAGTGGTAGGGAGATGTGGGTGGGAGTAATCTCACTAATTTTACTGTCTAAACGTGGGATGTCTGCCTTAAGCTGGATGTTCAAGATCTCTTTAGTAGACCCCTTCGTTCAGTGGAGCCGGAGCAGCTCTCTGTGGGGATAGATGAGCCATCCCCATGTGTTATTGTGCCCGCCTACACAGATGTGCCGTGAGTTATACTCTGGAGATGCTCAGCTATGTCCATGGAGTAAAGAGCTTCATAAATGCTTAGGTGGCTTGCTTGGGCTCTGCTGACTGTAAAGTCAATGGGTGACTTACAGTGTGTTAGCTAAGTCCAAGAGTGTGGCAGAGCTGCTCATAGCTGCAGAGCATGGTGAGACTCCATCACAGACTTGAAGAGTTTGGTTGTGAACGCTGTGAACAAGTGAAGGTGGGGAGAAGTAGTTGAATCTTGCAAGGAAAAGGAAATACAAACTTGACTGTAGTCATTTAAAACCTGTTCCATATTGATGGCATGTTTTGTTTCCACTGGAGAGCTTTGTTCTTTTGGGCAGTGTTTGAGGAGGAAGATTAATTTTCCCACGGGAGAAATAAGCTTTGAATAAGTCAGCTAAAATGGATTGTTCTTATGTGCATTGCACATCTATAGGAGAAACACAAGACGTTTACATGCTCCCTGAGGAGGAACCATGACAAGCAGACAATTAACCAATTCCCCTAGATCCCCAGATTTAAAGAACCACGTAATAGCTTAATTGAGTTGAGTTGCTGAGAGTGCAGCGCTGTGCTGAGATTCGTGCTGTGAAGTGCGCGATTCCCAGAGACATCCATCAGGTTTTAAAGAATTGACTTTCCATGCTAATTGACCCAGATGTGCTTGATTTTACCTCTCAATCTCCACGTCATTCAATTACTGTTAAAGAGAAGGGAATGAGAAAAAACAACTCAATTTGTCTCATGTCCTATATTAAAAGGAAGCTTTCCTAAAGCAACATTATGTCGTGCTGAACAAATTGTTCAACTTGAACTGGAGCGGCATTTATTCCACTTTTTTTATTTCCCGAATGACCGAGCATGTATTTTGCAAGGACTAGAGAATATTCGTTAGGCCACTCTGCTTGGCAAAGGAAGCATAGGCATCACCAGAAGAATGAGGGTGGTACAGATGGATGAACGGCGTCTGACCAGGCAGGGCTGAGCAGCACAGCGTGAGGGATGAGCACTCTCATGGCTTGGTGGAGTGCTGGATGATCAGTAAATTAAGACAAAAATCATGGTTTAACTATTTTTATCAAGATGGTAAGTAGCCAAGTTTGAGGAACTGGCTCTGCAATGTGAATGAGCAGCCCAACTCTTCCACGTACCAGGCCAGTAGGCACCTCATTTTGGCAAGCCATGGCCACCTTTTATGTGTTTACACATCCCTGGAGCACACAGAGCAATTAGTGTAAGACTGAGGTTGGCAGTGCATTCTCTGTGTGTACAGAACCCAGGGTTTTGTTCCTTGCCAGTTCACAAGCCTTAATTCATTTACAAATCAAGTATCTTTGTGTGGTAGGGACTGAGGCCACGTCTCTAGCTACATTCCTGGAATACCACTGAAGGCTTTCTTTAGTAACGAAGCTGCTCTCTACCTGGTTAATGATTTCCAGATTACCTCAAATAACGCCAGCAAGAAACATGTCGAAGAGCTTCTGTACATATTTATTTAAACAGGCTGTGTACCATTGATATTAGAGGAGTTCATATGAGTTTGCATGGTTGTCAGGGGAGCAGAATTTAGCCCCTGATGCTTGTGATAAGTGATATTCTGCACCAACCAGTCAAGTTATGGAGCTCTGCTATGAAGTGAAGATATTCAAGTTTATTTCTTTGTTAAGAGTTGTATGCCATATATGGTCAGTTGTGGGATTTTTAGCTGCTGTTTTATTTTTTTTCCTTACGAAGGCTCTCCTCCAAACTGCTGAATCATATTGCGACCATAGACCTGGTGATTTTTCAGAATTTGAATCATAGTTGAGCTCTCTGGATCTCAAGCTGTGAAGCCACATGTGGGCTCAGTAGTTTGGCAACCACTGAGTACAGCTTTGGCAGTATCGTATTCACAGTCCAGATGTTGGATGGCTCAGCCACAGCATACAGCATGTTGGAACAGAGCAACTATATGACTGAAAATTGCTGTTTACTCTTGTTAATTTAAATACCATGGTTTGTACTGTTCTCGATGATTTAACCTGGATATTAAGAACCAGACTGCTTTAGATCCATATCCCATCCTAGAAGAAAGCCTTACATAACAACTTCACATGCAAACAGAAACTTCTTTTGCAGGCTTTACTCTTGCATTCTTCCTGCCAAGGTCCCCTGTGAGAAGTTGTCCCAGTTAGGCCCATGTCTATAGTCAGTTATAGGTTTATTTCATTATCCTGTGGAACCAGAAATAAGATAGTCAGGGTGGTACCTGAGATGTGTAAATGTAATATGATCATGTTTTGTCTTAATGTTCTGCTTTGCCCTTACAAGCTGCAGTGATAAATGCCTTAGCAATAATTAGGAAAGATAGAGACAGTCTCCATTAAAGCAGGATTCTTTTTCAAAGCTGAGCTTCTGCAGATCCAGTAGGTTGAGCTCCTTCCTGCACGTGCTTCATCTTAAATAGTGTTCTGTATTTAAATGGTGTATTAGAACTTGCTAAAGTTTTTCGCACGTGATACAAGAAATGGAGGAGAGCTTCAACAATTCAATTCCTGTAGGAGTACAATACTTAGTCTGTAAAAACAGCCACTGTTGTTTTGCAGGGCATTTAAAAGAAAGATCTTTATTATTTTCGTGGTGAGCACTAAATCTGGAAAGAAATAAGCATGAATCACCTAGGCCAAATTACTTTCTTATGTCTTCAGAAAACACACTGGCAAAGCTTTGGATTTTTCTTATTTTGAGAATGACGGTAAGACACATAGTAGCAAATTGTTCATTGATTTGATCTAATTTATTTCAGCTTAATCCTAAACTCGAGACCTAGACAGGAATGAAAATAGGGAACATATATAAAAAAGCACTTACAAAAAGCAAGGAAGTTCCTGTGAAAATGTGAATATTGAAGGTTCATCCTTCAGGCAGGACTGATGATTCCCATGTGACAGTTGTGCTAAAACTGCACCTTAAAGGTAATAGATCTGACAGTTTTCTTCCCTGGACAACCAGTTAAACTGAGCGTTTTTGTAGGAAGAAGTAGCACTGGAGCTGAGAAGGACTTGTGCTGGAGCAGGAGATAGGTGAGCAGGAGGCAATGTCTGTGTGCCAGTCGCAGTGCTGAGCAGATAGACAGGAGGCTCAAAGGGCAGTACTGTCCCAGAAGGAAGAAGGGATTTGGGGACAGGGAGAAGGAAGAAAAAGGGCTTGGAAGAAAAGGGCTTTTTGGAGTCCATGACGTGGAAAAGAGAATAGTTCTGTTGTCCTGGCATGGAAGAAGATTCTTGAAGAGAAATGAGAAGACCAGTAATAAAATATGAAGGAACCAAGACAACTTTTTGTTTGCCTTGTTTTGTATTTGAGCTGCTGGGCTAAAGCTGAGTTCCTCAGAGGGGAACATTAACTGGCAAAGCAGCACAGGCCCTCAAAACAGAACAAAATGGCTGGTAGGAGGAAAAGACCCAGGCAAAGGATCTGATTACGGAGTTCAATGACAGAAAATTGAACTGTCCAGAGAACCTGGACATTTTACAATAGTTTTTTTGCAAGAAATAGGTATGTATAGTATTTATATAAATAGAAAGTAGTAAGTTTTTGCACTGCTCTGTGTAATTTCCATTTTTCCCATACAATCAACTACTTCAATTCTCACTTATTGAGAAGAGCAGTGTCCTGGTTTTGCTGGGCTATAATCAGAGGCCAGCCATGGTGCACAGGGCATTAGCAGTTTTGAGTCAGCCATGGCAGCTGACCCAGGTTGCCTCGTGTATCCCAAGGTGTATCCCATACCATAAGAGTCATGCACATTATAAAAGGGGAAGTTTGCTGAGGACAGGAGGGCCTCCTGCTTGGTCTCCTCCTGCTCCTTGTCCTCCTGATCCTGCTCCTTGTCCTTCTGATCTTGCTTCTTCTCTTCCTCCCCATACTCATTACTGGAAGGGCTCACTTACCATTCTACTCCCGAGGACTACTTTCCCATTTTGGGGGACCACCATACATTCAGTGGGCTGAGTATAACTGTATACTTTATACTGGCATTTGGTATTAGTTTGACTGTTCCATTAAATCCATTTTCATTTCAACCTGTGGGTCTCCCCTCCTTTTCCCTATCCACCTTCCCTGCTGGGGAGGGGTCGCTGGGTGATAGAGCAACTGCTGTAGTTTAGCCCTGGATATGGGCTGAACGTAGACAAAGCAGAAAGGCTTTGAATAGAGCTTCAGATGAACAGTTAATATAAGAAGTGAGAGCTAAAAGGAGGAACTATAAAAATTCATACCAATGAAGGCCTTGCCTCACGGATTCATGAAGGTTCTTCGGTCTTCAAATGGGAGAAAGCTAGCTCAGGTAAGATATGTAAGTTCAAGTCAGAAAACTTCACCCTTAGTGGGTCTGTCAAAGCAACTTTTGTCATGTGTATTATTTAATATTTCTGTCCTACCCACAAGTCCGGCAAAGAATGAATGAAATCCCTGGAGGTCAGCTCAACAGTTGAGTAATACATTATTGTGGTCCTGTTTTTAACAGAAGGACAGATCAATGTTTGACTGGTATGTTGACAGTTCCTGTTGAATTTAATACTGTAAAATACAAATATTTTGCTTTTGCACAGGCAAAAATAATGCTCCCACAAAGAAGTCACAGAAAAAGGTATGTGTTAATTCTACACTAACAAAATATATTCCACAAGTTTTATAAAAAGAAGTGAAATGAAATTAGAGGAAGCTTTTAAAAGCAGAGAGTTTTGCCTCTTGGGAACCAGAAAAACTGTAATAGAAGCAGATGCTTACATGGCATACAAGATTTACCACTTAAAACATCCAAACAATGCAGCAAAAGGCTTGTGTTCCTGGAATTATGAGATACACATAAAATGCTTTGAAAATGCCTAAATTAGCTGAAGAGTCATACTGAGTGCAAAGAAATCTGTATGCT
>JAVFHW010077372.1:40077-76857 GCA_032159205.1 Eurystomus glaucurus suahelicus | reverse complement strand
AAAGCTTTCAATTCCAAGTTATGAAAAAGAGTCATAATGACTGCTCATTAACTGAAAAATATACTGGAAGTGCACATGTGTAGAAGCATCCTTTTTCTGCAGTATCTCGAATACAGTGTATCTTCCTAGCAAGTTACATACCACATGGACAAAGATTCAGACTGCAGTGGCAGTAAACCGTCAAAACTCTAAATACTCACATAGGTATCAATTCAAAATTATTCTGGGATTAAGTTGCGGTGGCATTTTCAGGATAATCAGCTGGATCAGTAAGGGTGGGCAAAAGAGCAAGTAATTAACTACCATTTATTTCAAATCACATGAAGATTCCTTAACTTGTTCAGGTGAGAAAAAGAAAACAAGCAATTTTCTTCTAGAGAAAAAAAAAAAATCCGGAAATAAAAATCCAGAAATAGAATACAAAAATTTGGAGAACAGAAGATGTGACTGGCAGTGCATTAAAACAGCATGAGAACAGTAAAGGACACAAAACAATGATTCTGCTTTCAAAGTCACCACAGAAAGATTTTATTCTGGGATGATCTACTCCTCAGTGCTCATCATGGTATTACAGATCACCAACCCTGAGGGCACCAATATCTGATGGCTTTTACTAAACCAGGTATGGGTTGCTGGCTGAGATCATATCACAGGTATCAGGTCCAAAGTGCCACAAAACTTCAAAAGAACATATCTCAGCTGTAAAATGCCTTCTGTTTGAGAGGCTGAGGAGGATTTATCTTTCCATTTTACCAGATCCTAAGGGAAAAGGAAAGACTCCCTTTCAGTCTTAACAAGTAAAACAAAAATGCAGGAGGAAGATTCCTGTTCAGCATAAACTAGCATTCTTTTCTGCCTTGAGGAAGCTCTCACTGAATACTATCAAAAGCTTAAGATGGACTTCCCTGTTTTTCTGCCTTCTCAAAAAAAGAAAAGAATACATAGTATGTGTCCAATAATGCCACTTCAGATACGTATCATAAAATGGAATGAGCTGCATTACAAGGGCAGATTTCAAAAGCTGGCTCTTATTTCCATCTGTAACCAGCTAAATTCTCTTTACTGTGGAAACCAGAGAAAAGGCATAAAGATGGTATGGATACTGTTTTTCAGTAACCGGGCTGCACAAAACTGAAAAAAACCCAGGATTATCCAAATATGAAAGGCTAAAATAAAAAGTGCATGATATACAAATCTGTTGATCATGTAAGAGTTCAGTGTCTCTAGCATAAGTAGTAAGAATAATGAACACGATGGTGAAGCCAATTTCCCTTGCTGCCATAGGTTCAGGGGACACCGATCAATAGCATGCCATGCACAAAGGTACAGACAATCAAAATTATAAGACTGCAACCTTATATGACCCAAGCATATTGGCAATAAAACTCAATTTTCAAATTCATTTCAATAACATACATGTGAAGAGCACGTATTTAAAGACTGTATTTCACAGTTAAAGGTGATTTTACAATTACTGGTGATTTATATTTGAGCTGTAGCAGCAGAATCAGACCTTTAAAGCAGGTAAAAAGCCAAGACGAGAGATTCTGTTTTGATACTAGGAGTGTAGAGCATCGGCAAAACTTTGCACCTCAAGCTCTTAACATAAACTTTACTGAAAGGTAACTGATTGCTAAATTTTACCCAGAGAATTTCATCTTAGTACGACAGCAACTCAACTGAAGTCACACAACAGTTATGAGAGTAAAGGCTTGACAATCAGGCTGTGTTAGCTGCAAGCTGGGGAGTGGAGGGTGGAGTAATTTATGTATGGGGAGGTGTTACAACTATTTTAACACTCACACACACAAGTTCAGAGAAAAAAGAAAGTTATCCAGCAGCAGATTAAGACAATCAAGAATGTAATAATTAAACAGAAATTTTGTCAGAATATGACAACTGATATTCTTGTTCTGACAAGCAAAAGTCGTCAGGATCAATTCTGTACTGTATGTAAAAAAGGAAACCTTAAATACAGATGACCTAGACACCCTGGTGACTCAGAGGGAAGAGTGCCATCTACTGAGTCAATAACTTAATTATAATAAAACCAACAAATCACTTATTTGTCATGGAACAGAAAAGGAAGTTTTAAGTGATATTTAAAGTTTTATAGTTCCTATTGAAATAGAAAGCTTTTTTATTTTAAAATATTACTGCAATTTATACAATAGTGATTCTATGTTTCTATACAAACAAGCTATTGTTTTAGCTAAATTGATACTTAAAAGCTGAAATATTTCTGATTACTCTAAGTAATTTAAGAGTTTTTATTTCCAAAGGAAAGGTCTCACTTTCTGAATATTCTGCCTCTTTAAAATCCTTCATAATAGGACACAGAAACACGAAGATCCTCAAAATTACACAGGGCTATGAGGATGATTAAGGGACTTGAACATCTCTCCTATGAAGAAAGGCTGAGAGAATTGGGGCTGTTTAGACTTGAGAAAAGAAGGCTGAGAGGGGATCTTATTAATGTCTATAAATATCTGAGGGGTGAGCGTTAAGTAGAAGGAGCCAGTCTCTTTTCCGTGGTGCCCAGTAATAGGACAAGGAATAATGGGTGTAAGCTAGTACACAGGAAGTTGCACTTCAACATGAAAAGAAACTTCTTTACTGTGAGGGTGATGGAGCACTGGAACAGGCTGCCCATAGAGGTTGTGGAGTCTCCTTCTCTAGAGACTTTCAAAACCTACCTGGACACATTCCTGTGTGACCTGCCTAGGTGATCCTGCTTCAGCAGGGGGGTTGGACTTGATGATCTCTAGAGGTCCCTTCCAAAGCCTAAGATTCTATGATTCTATGAAATTATGTTTGGAAAAGTAGGCCTTTATTCCTTCCTTTTTTCCCCCTTTTTAAAAGATTCTGGTACATGGGTTTAACTATGTTGGATGACAAAATATTAAAAAAGAGATACACGAAGAACCAGTTTAAAGAAGATATTCTTAATTTATTTGACCTCTGAGTTAATAAACCTGTTGATAATCAATCTGCAACATATGAAAGCATACCTCTGAAGAAAAATTAACTACTTCTAGATGTATATACAGTGGTCAACTGAAAATATGCAACCTCTAAGCGTGTTCCATGTCTCACTCTTTGACAAACACAGAAGAATGTTTATCTATAGATTCCAACGTCTTTAACTTAAATTGTAGCACACAAGTGATTAGATCTGGATGTTTGCGAACCAGTTCCGTCTGTGCGCTTTATACTTTTGATTAGCAAATCTTCTGTCAGATTAGACAATTTTAACTACTGCATATTTAACAGAATCATGATCTTGCTTTTTTATTTGACAGTAGTGTTTCCGCAACTGAGGAACTCTTGAAATAACAGACCTTCTACACTGGCAATTTAAAAAGCGTAAATATGCTTCAAAAGTGCTTAGCCCTAAGCAGCTTTCATCAAGCTCAATGGAGGTGGAAAGGTTGAAAAACTTTACAAAACAACATGGTATAAAAAGCCTTTATTTTTAAATGCCCAGCTAGGAAATTTTCACATATTTACAACAAATATAGCATAGTAAAGCAATAGGAAATTGCCTTACTGGAACCCCTGCAGACTTAAAAGCTGCGTGAAGACTATTAGAGTACTTGCATAGCCTTCCCTTTCCAGTTCTTCAGCTCTCTCATTGTATTTTTCAAGTAAATAGGTCAGCCTTACTTGTGCTTTAGTGGGAAAACACATTCAAACACATAAAACAGTTTACTCAAGTATAACCAACAGCAGTTTTATGATGACTATTTAGGAAAAAAGCGGGGGGGGGGGGGGGGGGGGGCATATCAACTTTCTTTCCAAAGATTTTATCTGCAGAAAGCAAAACTTCAGAAACATCTGACCTTTTTTCTACAGTTTCCTCCAAAAAGCTGTATTTGAAAATATGAAGCAACCATGAGCTGTTAGTCTTGGATTTGACCTCACCACATAAAACAGGGAATTACTTGGTAACTATCTGGGAAAAAATAGATGTGTGGAGTAGGAGACCATCAAAATTTTCTTTTAGGAGCAGCTGTAAAATTATGTCTTATATAGTGCTGAAGGAGTCAACATGATTGAAAAATAAGAGTTTCTTAAGCTTGGTTTCAGCATATAAAACTGGCATAATCTGTAATAACGGATTTGTTATGCTGTAACAGCCTTAAAGGCAAAATGACAGCCAAAAACACCTAATAGATTTTGGTGGATTGTATAAATGAAGTTACTTACCAACAGACTAAGTTCTTCAACATACATTGTCCAGAGATACATTTTTCGTAAATTGTACATAAATGTACACAATTTTATAAAATTTTCATTACATTTTATAAATCATACAACCAATATGATTATGGACTTTTTTGCCATAGTCTTGATGACCACTCTCTCTCTTCCTGCTCTGCACTGACACGGTATCGTTTCCTCCCCTCCACACCCAGACACACATGCTTACTCCCATACTCACAACACCTTCTCTCATCTTCAAAACACAGGTTGTGAAGAGACTGAGGAACCAGAAAAGAGGATAGGAAAGCATGGTGCACCAAGGTAAGTTTTGATGCACAGTAGATACCAGTAATAATTTTGCATCTCGCTTGTAGTGCTGTCAACACACGTCATCTTTGTTATAGAGGACTGCAGTGTAGCTGGAGATAGTTCCTGGGATACAGGGCTGCATCCAACCCAATCAATCCCATGCAATCATCTAGTGCTTGCAGTGAACACTGATGCCCTGTCTCAAAGATGTTAGACATGGAAATATGCTTCTACAAAGCTACTGCAGCAAACGTGGTAGAATAGTCTCTGAAGATTAAGGCAAGGCCTTCCTTAGCAGGCCATTATCCACTTGGTAATTTTTACTAAACTGCTTCTACTTCAGGTCTTTCAGCTATGAAAGCAAGCAGAGTGAAGAAGTTTGTTTTTATAACAAGTTTAGTATATGCAAGTGAAATTCTTTACACCTATTAAAGAGGTTATAACAAAACAGCTAGCAGGGTAAGAGAAGGAAGGTTTGGCCTACTGCAAGAAGAAAACGGTCTGTCTCAACATTGGACAACTGACGAGAAAGGAGACAGCCAGTTGTTTATGAATAGGGAGGTTTCAGACATGAAATACAGATATACCAAAGGCAAAAAGTCTGTAACTGGAGTACTTAAGGTATCTTAACTGTTATGTAAACATGCACAGGCACGAGTAATTAGCTAGGCCTGTCACTTTCAAATTTTATTACTGTGAGCTGAGCACAGTAGATCAAGCACTCCTAAGTGATAACAATTACATTAGGAAAGGGCAGATTATGTTTGAAAAGTTGACAGCAGCACTGCACTTTTTACACTACCTGCAGTTCCAGAAGCTGCTTAAAAATACACTGCAACTCAAAAAAAAAATCCAGTTTTCTGGGAAAAAAATGCAAGCTAGAAGAGAAAAAAACAAAAACAACAGAAACAACCAAAACCCATTCTCCATCTTCTAATCTAAAATCCCGTTCCTCAGGACTGAAAAAAGAATTGGATCAGTATGACTTGGAGCTTTTTATGTTCACAGCGTAAAAGTCAGTACGAAACCAAGAACAGTTCTGGCCTGAAGAGAACTGCAAGAAACTTGAATTTTAAAATACTGTATTAATATAATATTCAACAGGAAAGCAGAATTTAATATATCTCAGCCAGTGATTTAGGAAGAAACATTCTCTTATCTTCATATTTCAAGCTTACAAACTTAACAGTCAAGAAAGAAACACCCATAAATACTGCATCTGGTCCTGTACATCCCAGCTAACATAAGCATTTCTACTTAGTCAAGGATTCAATCCCATTTTCCTCCTGATTTTGCAGAGCTGCACCAGCCTTCAATGTACAAGATAATAATGGCTTTTGCTCTGTTATGTCTTTATAATCCCCTTACCTCCAAATATTACACTAAACTGCCACTTCATATAGGCAAATATCTTTCATATTGTGATATCTGACACAAAATTTCTTTTTCATTATAGTCTTTTCCTTAATCTGTATCCAGTTTTCAACCTAGCATCTTACAAAATACTTTACCAAAAAAAAATCCCAACAAACCAACAAAAAAACCCCACAGTATTTGATGCAATGGCAACACAATTCCAGAGATTAATCCTTTCATTGTGAGCTAGAAGAAACTACACACTGACAGAGTAATGTTAAAAAGACAACCTGGGGAAACAGCCCATCACAAACCAATTGTTTAAGTGTCCTGTCTCTGAAAACACACACTGATAAATTCTATCATATGTTTTTCATTTACAAGCATCAAATAAATTTAAAACTGTGTACAAAACACAACATTCATATACTTCTATGAAGAAGGCTCACACAATGAGGGCTGCACATTGTCTCACCAAGTATGAAAATCTTTTCCCTCTGAGCCTCTGAACAGATTTTACAGACTGCACACTTTCTAACTACATCCGATCAAGGGATGCCAGCATTTCCAAAGGTGAAGACAATAGTCTAGCAACGGAAAGGTTGAAATTCCTTAATGAAAGACCCTACAGGGATAGAAAGAATTCTCAATTAGAAAAATCCTTAACAGTGAAGCCTAAGTCCCACTGCCAAATCTTCCACAAGACTAGAGAGAAGCACAGGAACTAAACTCCCAGCCAAAGGGCCTTGATGAACCCTTCAACTTTGTCAGCTTGAAATATATGCGAAGTGAGAGATATCTTTGGAATTAATTCAAGTGCTACTTATCATATATCTATTGTCTTTGATTTTTTTTTTTAAAGTACACATTTATTTTGCACTGCTACAGGTCTGTGATTCCAAATAACCGTTAAACAATAGAGCATTCTACTTCTACAGATGAGGTGATTTTAGAAATAGGACACTAAAACACATCTGTACCACCAGTCCCACAAAGCATTGCTCCAGACCACCTCAGAAAATACATCGCTACAGCTGCACCAGACACTTGGGGAACAAGTGATTCAAGATCTGTATGGAAGAAGAATCTCTTTACATGCAGCAGGAGAGCAGAGGATGCACCTGAACCTCAAGGATAATGGAAAAATTTATGGCACACATCATCTGCAACGTATAAGTAGATCAGTAACAGTGACCTTTAGCAGATGGCATAGCTTGAGGATAGATCATTGAAGTTGTGAGGATGATTTTGCAGGCTTTCAGAAAATACTGTTAACATTCTTATTTTCCTTCCTAGTTCTTCAAGAGTCAAATTACTCAAACTAAACTCACAACATCAGCATGGCAGGAAAAAAACAAGCAAAGTCGGAATAAACACTTTTTAAAAATAACACTATGACATTGTAAAAAACGTCCTCAGTATTACAGTTTTACAGAGTGACGCTCTGGTGTTTCACTCTGAGGAATCCACAAGAATTTTTTTGTTTGCTTTAAAGTGTGGAAAGGAAAAGGGGTTGTGTGTTGCTCCCCATACATGCATGCACACACGGTGTTGCGTTCCTTCCCCTTCTGCCCATACACTAAAAGTAATTGCTATCACCCACAAGCAAGAATTAAAAAGTCCTCTGCCCTCTGTATGGCCCAACTCCTTTAATGTGATGTATTTGTGCAGAGTTGAGTTTTTTAGTATGTATAATTGTGCAGAGCCAAGTTAATATTTAAGGCACTTGGCACAAGCATGAGTTCTTCTCTTTGACTTACAGATCTAAACGCAGGACTGCAGCCATAGTAAATACTCTTCCTGATAACTCACTGAGCAGAACCACTTAAAGAGAACTTAAATGTATAGAGTTCATAGGCAAAGGAAGATGGAATTATATATTATTCTGATGGCAGAAGGGTCTTTTGGAAGAGGCTGAGGAACATGGAAATCTTTCACAGCCAAAGAAGCCCCGCTGTATAAAAATGCCTAAATGTGTCCGGTACCTAACAGCGAAATGTTTTTCAATTATGTTTTGGACTTTTCCGATGGTCAGAATAACTATAATTTCTGCATTACACATGAACAAAGTTATCTCATTTATTGAAATAAAACTGCTATATGTAACAAATAGTGACTGTGCTGCAATTAGAATACAGTATATTCCATTGCATTGTGCTACCACCAAAAAAACATTTCATGCTGTGGTATAAAGAGTACTAAAGGAAATCTTAATCTTCAGGTAGCCAAATACATACTGAAAAGAAATACTTCTCCTGTCTCTGAAAGAATGCAATTCACCACTACATACTTCCACCTTAAAACATTTGGTATATTCAGTGCTTGCTTGAATAAATTGATTCAGCTGAATGCTTCTATACACCATTAAGAACAGAAAAAAATATTTCAGTTGGAAAGGACTGATAATAATCAACTAGTCCAAAAGAGAAAGAAATAAAGAACAGAGAAGAAACAGAGAAAAAGGTACAGAAGGACTTCCGGTCCAAATTAGAGAATGCTTTCACCACACATGATGAAAAGCTGATGACAAGGGACAGATGCAAAGGTGACAAAAAAGAGTTCTGAGGTTTTCAGCTGTTTAAGATTAGTCTTTGCAGGAAATTACTTGATTTGTGTACAAAAGTAAGTACAGCATACTTGAGGAGTTATTCTGAAAGTACAAATCAGGTACTTAAAACCCATTCAAAGTAATTTTTAATCATGGTTTTCAGCTCACTTCCACTAACCAGAGAAAACCAGAAACAATTCTGACATAGAATAGTATTGAGAAAATACACTATTGTAATGTGTTCTCAAAACTTAGTGACTGCTGGTACAATTTTGCAAGCCAAATCATGAGCATCAACATACATGGCAATCTGAGCTGACATCATCCAAGAGCTCCCCTCACTGGGTCTAATATTTTCTGTTCTTAATTACCACATTGCTGGAATTTACCATCCTAACTATATATGATATACATGTTAAAACAAAGGATGCACATCCCTACTCATTTTATAATTAATTGTACTTACATAAAACTCCATGTTTACATATAATAAGCAAAACTTAAATATAAAAAAGCTTCTTCAACATAAAAGTATTTTTAATATAAAAAAGTACTTTCTTATTTGTGGTAAATAGTTGAAACTGATCTTGATCATTTTTCAAGTCTAGTTCAACAGCACTTGTAATTGGAAGCCACTTCTCTTTTGCTATGTAATATTTACAATATGCAAGAGAGGAAGAGCATATGAAATATTCAGTACCAAGGATCCACACACAACACTGTGCCAAAGCACCAAGTATTTTAATACCTATCACTACTGACAAACTAACATGCTGATTCACTAAACCACACCAAATTGCTTGAATAAGGGGACTGCCTATTAAAGAAGTGATCACTTATTATTCAAACTAAGACAACGGCACATAATTTGAAAATAAAAAAATAAACTATTTATTATATTTATTAGCTTGAGATACCACCACCACATGTATCCACAGTGGCAGGCCCTAGCCAGGCACACGCAACAGCTTTTGACTGCCTCCCTGGTGTTCATGGACAACTCTGATACAGTTTTGAAAAACTATGAATAGTAGTATGCATGTTAAGTGTTTAGACAAGGAGTGTCTAGAATTTTGCACAAGTGCGTGTGTGGATGACTATGTAGCATTAAAAGAGATGGTTTTATTCACACTGTTGATAATGTTGTAATTGCTGGCCTGTATTATCTATATATAGCGCTCAAAAGATAAAATCTACATAACACTTCCTAGCCATTAAGTGTGTTTACAAATTCATGTTTAACTCTTTACAGTTGGCCAGACCACTATTCCTTCACATAGTGTTGCAAAATAAATGCTTTGATTGGAATTTTAGTTAGTTCTCAGTGTGTTTCAGCAATCATATTTTCCAGTGCTTACTTCATATAATAAAGACTGTGAAGCATGTATCTTTAGAAAAGTAATAGAGTTAGTTAAGAAAATGAAGAATGCAACACAGGTGGTAATTTGATTCTGAATATAACACATGTAACCAAGAGTGATTCCTTATTTTCTTCATCAAATTTGTTATTCATTAAAATGTTTTGATTTGAGTTGAATACAAAAGAGGTTGATTTCATTTGAGTTTTAAGCAAAATTTTAACTGTTATTTAGCAAATTCATTTCAGAATCAACTTTCATACCAATTAACCAATAACCAAGCACACATGATTCAGCCACCATGGAAATTACAAAATATCTAAGTATGGAATTTTAACTTTGGATTTTTACTTAAGCTCTATCATTCAATTCTGACAGAATTTTAATACTATTTTAAGCTACATTTTATCATACTTTATGGAAGTAAAACTGAACTACAGTTCAGTTATATGAACTGTATATGAACTACAACATAATTCTTCACTTCAGACAATTCTGTAATATCCTGTGCTCCTGCCTATTCACACTCCTCTTTGGTGGGAACATTTTCAGACATTTCCTTTCAAGTGTCATTTCTTTGCTGTGAATCCACTACTAAATCAAGCAAGAAATAAAAAAACAACAATGAAAAAAAAAACCAAACCAAAACCAACGCAAAAAACCAAAACACAAACCTATAAGTAGTTCTAATTACTTTTGAAAGTACTTTTAACACACCGAGTATACTTTCAAATAAGTTAGGAAGCTATCATTCTCAGTGAGTAATAATGAGTTTTTACAAAAGCAGCGAATTTAATACAGAAATGAGTATAACTTCAGAGAAAATACCATCCCTAATTTTAAAAAGGTTAAGACACTCATGCACTTTACTTCATTAATCCACATTTTAAATCTGCAGAATATTTCAAAAATTTATTACTCAGCATGGAACAAACAGTGCTTACTTTAGGTTTTACATGACTATGTGCATAATTAAAACAAGCAAGCTATGAACTCAAATTGAAACCTTATCCAGATCCTACTGAAATAATGGGAATGCTGCCATTGACCCCACACCATAAATAATCACACCCTGCATTAGGACAGATTGGTGTAAACTGGCAGAAACTGAAGAACACTGAATATTAAAATTAAATTGATATGATGTTGCCACTAAAATAATTAATTTACAACCTCTGTCTTAATTAAAAGAACGTGTTTTTAATGTATTGTTATACATAAGCAATCTAACAAAATGTAGGTATAAAGTTGAGCTAAATAGTCCAGTCTAATGTTTAAAATGTGAAGAAAACATGAAAATGTAGCATGAACCCATGTGTGGTGAGAGTGAATTTATGCAACAGATTGTAGAAAAAAAATCCAAAATTGGTGAAAATCCACAGTAGAATTTGGCCTAGTATGTTTTTCTGGATTGTTAAGAATGAGGAGCACAGCTACTCACTCACATATGTATTATTCTGCCAGTTGTAAGTTGTGAAGTACAGTATCAGGACTGTTATTATTTCAAGCAAGAGAGGGGGAAAAAAAAAGAAAAAAAATAGAAGAATGCTAACATTCTACTTGGACTACTAAAGATAATTAAAAATTAGATATTTTAAAACAAGTCTATGTTCTTTGTAAAAAAGAAGGCAAAATATGACATTTCAAACTGCTAGAAAGCCCTACCTCAGATATCTGGCCAAGCAGTAAGTGAGTGTTCTAACAGATATCCCAAATTATTACCACCAAACATTTCCTGGAAAAACTATCATTTGAATAGTTTTATGACCCTTTGTGCAACTCAGAAGTTAAATGCCTGGAGAAAGAAAAGGGGGGAAAAAACAGAGCATACAATAGTATCTTTCAGTTATTATTTTCTTCTGTAGTAATCTAGCGTGTGAAAGGATAAATTTTTATTTGTAAACTACAGTGAGCATTAATATACCATTACTATCAACAGCAAATGTAGTTTGATATTTTATTGATTTACCCCAAAGCATTTTTAATTGCCAAAGGTTTCATTGCCTCGTTTAGAGAAAGACTTTAACTGGGGGCAGTAAGGAGTTGCACTGCCCACTCTGCGTGCTGGTAGATATTCTCAAGTTTTCCAGTTCAGGAAATCATTAGGTGTGTAAGCAGTTCCTCTCAGTGAGCAGATCTTAAGAGGTATTTGTGGGATTACACTCAAAATTTCTGTCTTCAATTGCAAATGCTATTTGTCTTTTTACTCAGTACCAAGTATTTCAATCAATACACCCCCCCAAAAAAAAGAAATTAAAAAAAGGAAACAGCTTTCAGACTTGAAGTCTCCAGTAAAAGCATGAAAGTCTGAGCTTCACTCCATGACACTGGTCACTCTTCTGGATTTTGTATTAAATAAAACAAATTTTGAACACATTTTGTCCATCTGGAATGGATCAGGAAAACTCTAGGTATACCTTATACCTCTTCCACCCTCATAGACTCAAATTTTATAAAATAAATCAGAATACACATCTTCTAACTAAGAAACTGTAAGCTAAGAGTCAACTAATAGCATCAGATATTAAAAAACAGCCTTTTTGTTGATTAGAAAACATTCCACTCGCACAATGTGCTGGTTAAGTAGCTGCAAATCACCTGCTGGTTGACATTTGCCATGCAATAAGCAGTTTTTCAGATTCACATTCTAGCTACTTTATTTTCTGTATGAGTTCCCTCAAATCCCACAGAGTCTACTTGATTCCTTTCAGCTACAAAATCTAGGAATAAATTTTAAAGATGCAATTTACATAAAAAACTCCTTCCTTCAACCCCCCCAAAAAATTCACAGCCTTGAGCAGAAACCTGAACGACATTTCAGGTGTTACTATGTTAATGTGGGGCAGGGGAACAAAAAACTCGCCCAACAAGTAAGTGTATAACTGCCACATAAAGCAGAATTAAGTAATATGCTAACTGATTTTATTAATTCCCCAGTATCTCCAATCTTTCTCTACTGGCCATGCTATCTAATGCAATTTTCTACGATCATTTCACAGCCTACAGCCTCTCAGCTCACAAAAAGACTGCAGAAAATCAATGAGGGAGAATTCTCCACTGACATTTTTGTGTATGTTTCGCCTTTGCTAACTGAACATGCAGGATTTGCAATGCTGGAACACAGATCTAGACCCATAGGTATCTAAAGCAAATAATCTACACACGGAGACCCTGTACGGCTGTAATGGCTCACAGTTGTTACACTGCATCTCTCAGCCACAAGAGTTGTCTTTTGTCAGTCTTAGGATAGTTGTTCCGAACAATATGCTTTAGGATAGCGAAGACCCACAAAATGTTTTTGACACAAGAGTACGAATATAAAACCTGTGGTACCAGCACCATATTGGCAACACACTGTTTCTGTCAGTGGTCAGTAGCAGGTCTCTAAAAAGGAGTGTAAGGAGCATGTTACATATAGAAATCCTGGTACAAATATTCCTATTAGGCAAAGCACTGTGCAAACAACATCAAATACCTTACTTCCCTCAGTTTGCTGTAGCAGAGTTTTAATACATTTCAAGTTTGTTTCACTTTTTTTCCAAATACATAAATTTTGGAAATGCTGACAGATTTTTCACTTACACCCCTTTAACTCCCTGAAAGCAAAGAGGCATGAAGAATTTAGTGCTATAATTTGGATAAAGTGCTCCTCGCGCTGTAAGTATCTGCAGAGACAAGCAGTAAGTGCAACATACACATCTCAGCTTTTCAACCCTCTCTGTCAGAGGGGTAACCTTACGCAAGTTAGGTCTCCAGGACACTAGATCAATGGACAATCTTAGGATTTTTGCACAAAAATCAACCAAGGAAAAACAGCCTCCTGTCAGTGGCTTAAATTCACTGCAAGGAACTCCAGCAGAACAAGCTGAAAAGCTGCATAAAAGCAAGGGTGAAAACCACTTAATGGACAAAGTCAAAGAAGCAGCAAACAGATAAAACTGACATCAGAATTACTTCTTTAAATCAGAGCCCTTCTCATTAACAGAGGAAGAAACCTCTGGATAGGATAAGGATCAGAGATAGGGCTTCATGGAATACAGAAAGACTTCTGATTTATTGGACAAGGCTGGGAAATTGTCCTGACAGTGCAACAAGAGTGCCTTGTATAGAAAAGAATCTTTGCAACAAGCTAATAAACCCAGAAAAAAAAGTGGAAAAGCACCTCAGAAAAGAAGCATAACAATCTTGGACCTGCAGGACAAAAGGAATGTGCAGAGTCCTGGCTGGCCCTACCTTCCTACCAAATGCCTTAACCCGTACACAACCTGATGGGGAAATGTTATTTCTTATTACAGAACAAAAGTGTGTTACTAACCTATAGTCAACCTATATGCGAAAGGGCAACTATGTCTATAAAATACATTTCCTTTTAGGACTGCTACCAGGATGATGCAACTACCAAATCATCCCTGGCTGCTTAAAACTCATTGATGTTATGAAAAAAAATAAAAGGCATGACTGTGGTCAGCTCTACACAGGTATGCAAAATGAAACAAGAAACTTTTTGCCCTCTCAAGCATCTACAGCAATTCCAGAAACACTGCCGTTCTTTAGATTATGAACCACAAGATTCATAGGAGTTGAGGGTTGCTGCCATACACATATACCTTCTGCCCCCTTAGAAAGACTGGCAGCACAGGCCTCCAGAGGGAACGCATACCTCACACACATGCCCGTAAGGACACATGAATGAGGGAAGGACTAACTGTGAATCATTCTAAACATTGATTTTGTGCATATACAACAAACAAACACCAGTTCTGTAAAATTTCAGGTTTCAAAACTAAAACTTTGTTAAGTTTTTTGCACAGAACCACTTATGTTCCTAAAAAGCACTGTAGCTGCATCAAAGAGGTCTTAATGTTTTTGTCAAACGTAGTGGATTTGGTTTTCTTTTTAAAAAACATAAAGCAAACTCTTGGTATGTGATGCTACCAACAGCAGATGACATTTCATGCAACAGCTTTTGAGAACTACTATCTCTTCAAGTGAGTAAGTTTTCAAAGGTCTCTCTGTTTAAAACATTTCTATCTCAAAGACCAAGTTCTCCCTCTTTAGAGATACATGCGCACCACACATGGGCTTCTCAAGTTCCCCCTGAAACTTTCCTCTCTATGGACTGTTTCGTATGACTTTTACTTTACCTACTGACACACCAGGAGGCAAATTAATAGCCCCTGGACCTGCCCTCCCAGCAGGAAAAGAGTCTGTTGCTGCAAATTTCAAGGAGGCATTCACACACGTCATTTGGAAAAATGACTATTTAGTACCTGGACAAATCAAACTATTTCTTTTTTAGGCTATATAGAAATGTAGTACTAGAAAACTCTTAGGGTGTAAAAGAAAAAAAAGAATAAATAAAAGCATTTTAAAATTTTGTCATCTCCTCCACTGCTTCTAAAAAGCATAACCTAGAACGCAGTCCCTCCAGCTCTTACCATTCTGTGCAGGTGCTTGCAAGTTAACCAAGGTATCGCTGAGGAATAACTCCTACTTTATGAAGAATAAGATCCAGAGAAGGAAGCAACTGATTGAAATGGAAGGGAAGCTGGGATAAGTGTTCTTCAAAAATAAGTAACAATATCATAGTGTACATTATGACCTCCAAAGTTTTGTTCTTTTACTGTAAATTACGGAGAGCCTATTTCTTAGGGAGACTCTGAAGAATCAAAAAGAGAAAGGAGGCTACCAGTGAAGGTTAAATACAAAAATTATCAGCAAGCAAGAAAGAAAGAACTTCAAAAAGGCAGAAATACTTCTACATTGGGGGTGGGATCCACAAGGGAAAACATACACAGACTCTCAAAACTTACACTGAGCCTTAAAGTGACAAATCTGAGAATCCAGCATGGTGCTGAAAAGTGATATTATCACTTTTTGCAAATGAAAATGCAAAGACTATTTTTTGTCTACTTAAAGACTTAAGAGACTCATACAAGTTTTTATCCTATTTTTGTTAATTTCTAATATGAAAGACTTTTAAGGATTCACTAGGTTTATCTAAAGTCAAAGTCACTTAGTGGGAAAAAAGAAGACATTCTCTTAACAGCATTACACTATTAATCAACTTCATAATTAAAAATCTGTCTGCTTAGTATTTCACTTCCACCTGCCCTCAGGAACCCAATGTTAACAACTACAGGATAAAATACTAAAGTTTAAGACTTAAATATATCCTCCAACAGAAAAAAATCTAGGTGAAAGAACATCTATGGCTAAGAATAGCTGAGGTGATGTCTTCATTTGCACGGACGAAGACAACTCCTTTTCTTAATAATTTTGTCCGACTTCTCAGATACAGACTGCTGTAGTTGTGAACTTAAATACTCAGCTAAGTCTAGGTAATACATTCAAATACATCAATTGCTTACTGAAAAGTCTGTTTTTGAGCAACACAAAACTATTCATAATGTTAAACTTTATGAATAATGAAACTTTCCTCTTTCCATAAAATAGTAATATACACAACAACCAGAAATGGTTCCTGTGTCAAATTCAATAAAAATGTAATCACCTCATACAAAGCAGAGCAGCATCCGTGGGGCAGATTCAGGCAACTGCTTTCAAAACACTATTATAATGGCTAAAAATAACTTAACATTTAGTACTATAGGTTCAAATTCCTTCAGGTAGCAGAGGTTATTAATGACCTCTCCAACATGTTAGGAGTTTAAAGCACTGTGGCCATACCCTTCTCTTTCACACATAATGCACTAACTCTGGTTAGTGCATTACATCTCAGTAATTCACTTAGAATTACTTAAAAGTTACTGGATTTACATGTTTATGTTAATATAAATTTATCTTTACACATTCCAAACTAAAGAAAAATCCATTCTTCATATAAGTACTGATACATTTTATTAGTAAGAGTCAGGATAGCCAGCAGTTGCACTAAAAGCTTGACTGATCGATTCAAATTGATTAGTGTAGCCTCTGGGATTATTTTTATAAGTTACAGCTATTACAGTAAATAAATTAATACAAGCATTCTATCATGAAAGCACATATAACTGAACTTAAAAGTTCAGTGATGTTCTATAAAGGAAGGTATTACTAGCCTGCAGATACTACACTGAGGCACTTTATTATTTAAAATACAGGTATATACTTAGAAGTGTAATATTCTTAGACGCAAACTCTGAAGTTTTTATAACTTACATCCTTTTTAAGAGATAGCATACACAAGTCCCAAAGAAACTCTGCAGCATACCGACATAATTACTAAGCTCCCATAAAGAAAACTAAAATGAGTCCTTAATATTTACTACTACTTGCTGAAAAGCCTTAGTTTTCAGTGGGTATTATTCACATTCTCTGAAAATTTGCTCCTTTTTGCAGTTAAAGGCCTGACTTTAGACTTCAACTAGATCACGGAACTATATCGTACCAGAATAGGGAAGCCAATAATAGAACATTATTAAAGTACAACAGTGAAAGAAAACAAATAACCGTGCTTTGTAGTGCCAGAATAGCACTAACAAAACATCGAGTTATTCAGCCATAAGAGTAAATACGTAGTGTTGCAAACGCAGCTTATACATATCTACTGGGGAGCTTCAACTGACACAACTATACCACCTATAGATTATTTGTTTTCACTCCTGCCTAAATTGTACCAGTAAAAGCTTGATGTATAGCACAGCTGTAAAGAGATATTTAATTTCACATGTGAGCAGCCCTAGCGAAGGAATTACTTGTATGCAAAAAATGAGCATAAATGAAAGTCTTTGTGAAAAATCAAGATCTTAGTATGTAACTGTACTCTATTTTTAATTTCATTCCACTTATTTTTATTAGAGACTTTAATATTATTTTTAAACTTCATGGACTACAACAGCTCTCTGAATCACTCTGGTATTAATTCTAATTGTTCTTACAAAGTATTAATGGCCACATGTAACAGTTATATTTGAAATATGAATGCAAAAATACATGCAAGTAATTCATTAGCTCTTCTTTCCTCTCAAAAAAAAAAAAAAAAAAGAAAATTGTTCCTTATACAATACAAAGCCAACAAAACCCATCCATCCCTAGAAAACTCCTCTCACTTTTACGGCTTTTAGAGAAAATTCCAGAAAAGATCCATTCTTTTAATCACCATTTAAAAGTTTTCTGCAGTGAACAGTGATTCCACAAACACATAACATACAAAGCAGAAACTATAATACAAAGATCCTAATCCAAATTAGTGCCGCTGCACCTGCTGCTATTTAAACAGAAAAGAATAAACTGTGTCCTTAAACAATGTGGAAATGATGTCCTAATAAAGTACAGTTGCCTACCCATAACTGCAAAGAACCAACAGAATTATGTTTATCAGGTTTGCAAGATTACAGTGCAAGCTTTGTTGAATTTATCACAGTAACAGCGGAATAGAAGCAAACAAACCGGTACATATGCAGACTTTTAAACTACCTATTAAAACTGTCAGCTGTCATCTTAATTAAGTATATTAAATCAAAACAGCTACAAAGCAGATCCTCACACTGCCTGAATCTTGAAGAACCTGTTTTTCAGCAGAAAGACTATTACAGTAGTTAAGGTTCGGGCTTGAAATTCTTATTTAAAAAAATTATAGATTGTTAACAAAACATTTTCCATACTGTTTTGTTCTCCATAATCTCATGAATTCATTTTATTCATAAAAATATAAACTGTTCAACAGGATCCATCTGTTCTACTAGAATTTGCCAGTGCAAACACTGGCAATTAGGAAGTGAAAATAACAGCAGAAGCAAGTTTCTTGCAGATCTTACTTGTCTAAATTCTTAATCTATAGTTTAATAGTCTGGTACATTTAAGACAAGCCAAGTATTAATTTTAGTCCTCTTAAAATTACCTACACATTACATTACATTACAACTAGCCTACATATACGTAAGGCAAGAACACGAAAGCTACAGAAATAAAACAAAATAAACACAATACTTATAATGACCATACCTAGTAATAAGAACCGCATTATCATGGTGGGCAATCCCATTTTCTGGAATGGTGTTTCCATCACTTTGGTGGGAGAGAATGGATTTCTGCCACTTACAGAAGCTATCGAGGGACTTGTCTGCATGGTGGTTTATCTCCAAGTTTGGCTGCAATACAACATGCATACCAGAAATGTTCCAAACAAATTACTAAGGTCAGTTGTTAAGCCTTTTGAAAACTAAAATGGGACTATAATTAGAAGCAGTGGTTTCTAGGAATAAAATCTTCTTGCCAAATTTTATCTCTGTAAAATCTGGCCCCAAGTTCAGATGTGTATTACTGAACAGGCATTCCTTCTGCTCCAACTTTTAATAATGATTATGTCAACATAAAAAAAATCAGAACATCAAAATAAAGATCTAGAAATAAAACTGACATCCCCGAAGGTGTATTAATATCCACCTGAAGTAAGAACAGATATCTTTGAGATGATATATGAGGAATATCCCTTTGAACTGTTTCATCTTGATTAAAGTAGCGAAAGATGACAAGATAGGTTTTGTACTCAGATGCAGGTATTTCAAGCAATAATTAAATGAAGATGTATTATGCAATAACTGTATTTCAGAGATATAAAGCTTAGCACAACAGCTCTTACCTGATCTTCAGTAAGGACAATTAAACGAGTCACTATAATATTCACAACGTTTCCTAGACTGGAGTCACGATAAAGTTTGGCAACCTGACCTCCAGAAAATAAGAAAAGGCACAAAGTCAGACAAGAAACATTAATTGTTTCCTAAATAGTTAAAAATTAATCAATTCTCCCACTTGATTTAATTTCAAAATGTTAATTACCATTATGACGTGAATAAGAATTATTTTTGGACCAAAAAATGACCATTCAGTAAAACAAACTTCTTCGGTCACACTTTTCAGTCAAAACTGTTTATACCTTGTTTCATATTTCATCCAGCACAAGGAGCATTTAGACTGTTGACTTAAACAGAATTGTACAATCTAAACGTAATCATATGAATTTAAAATTAAACACAAACAATGTAAAAGTGATCACAGCTTACACTGACAGAAATGGTACTGCATTTTTCCCACAACGCTATTTGCCATATAATACATTTTAAAGCATTATTCATGCCAATAAATAAATACTTTACGGTTGCTTTGTCATTTCAGTGCATGCATATTGATATGAACACAGACAGGGATGAAACTTACAATATTCATTACACTCAAAATGTAGTGTTCAATGTCTTTGCGACCATGGTATCCCACCATCATTTTGTCTGCTACTACCAGCGTTTCCACAAACCGTTCAAGGCTTACTGATCTCTTCTGTCGACTATGACTACTTAATGTGTCATTGACTGGAGGTGAAGTTGGAAAACCAGATGCATCACTCATCCACCAAGGTTTACTGCTTCTTGTGACATCTTCTAGGAACCAAAATAATTAAACACTTCAGAGAGGTCACTAGTAAAACTCATTAAAATGCAGCTGTTCTATGTTGAGATAACCATCTTCAAGCTTCTAAAAAGTTTTGTCTTGAGGCAAAGAAAAATTAAATTTCATGTGTTTTTTTTTTTTATTTTAAGACATCTTATATAATGGAAAACCAACCTCAAGTTTTAATATTCTCAACTCTCCTTAACTCGACTTAGAATAATAAATCATCAATCTAAACAGATAAGATTCTGAATATCTATGTTAATACTAAAGATTAGTTATAATTAACCACAAGCACATTTCAGAATTTTAAGGATAAGAACGAGACATTTTGTAAAAAACATACTGGAAATAGAAAATTCAAAATTAAGGTAAAAGGTATCAAAATATACTAAGGAATTAAACATGCTGATAAGGCACCAACAAATGATTTTTCCCTCCTGTGAAACTCTGCAATTACTAGGCAATTATGCTTAGATACCAAATAGTTTTCAGGCAACATATATTATTTTTCTCTTCAGAAAGCTATCAGATTGTGTTTTACCCATCTCATAAATTAACTATGACAGGTAGTTTAAAATGGCTTGACATGGGATAACTGCTACAGTTATTTTTAACACTAATTTTAATTCAAATACGTTGATTCTTCTACTTGTTTCATGCTGATATATGGAAAATAGATATATTGAAAAAATACTTCTTGCATGCAATAGACTGATTATTAGAAATCCAAACAGCTGTAATTACCCACAAAACAAACACTACAAAAACTTACTTTGAATTTCAATTCCTGTCCTTGGGACAATATTGAACCTGCCCTTCCCTGCAAAACTGGCATTTTTATGTGTATTAAATATCCCTTTTCCACAAAGGCCCACACAGATCTCAAGAACCTTAAGTTCATAAAAGTATATTATTAATCTGGTTTTACCTAAGTAGAATTTCAAAAGATATTCTTGCTAGTTATGAATGAACATAAGAACATTAACAGTTAGATACATTTATGATTGTCTGAACAGGACTGCTCAAGAGAACAATTTCTAAGATGCAACCTCATCTCTACTAAAACCAGTTCAGCTAAGGATGAGTTGAGATAGGACCAGCATCTTCCATGAAAAAGCAATGCTTTATGCAATTCAATTAAGCAATCAATTTTCAAAGAGCAATAACTACACCACAAAGAATGTATGTTCAGGTCAAAACCAGTAATACAAAGCTTCAGCATTCCCACTGTTGCAGTGTCTCATAATTTTTGAGGCCTCAGTGCTGGCTTTAAAAAGTCAAAAAATGACAATAAACCTGGTAGGTGAAAAAATGATGGTAACAAGATTGTCTTCCTTCTTCAATGGGTATAATCCATTCTAAACAAAATGCCAAGTATTAAAGCCTGTTGAGGATTCTATAATGAATACTAAGCTTTTTCCCTGTTCTGCATCTCTACTGTAGGAGATTAAAAGTTGCTTTAATTGTTCAAAGACTTTCACTTTAGCAGTCATTTAGGAATGTCTGGAATTTTCTCTGACAGCTTCTGTACTAATTTTTTTTTTAATCCACTCTTCATTTTCAAATAACAAATTGTAATGTTTGAGCATTTCTTATGCTCCTAGCATGCTAGAAGTACTTTAGAAATGCAATATTGCTGCCTCATTCATTCATAATATTTCACTCAAATACGCAAATCTATTCTAAACATTTGAAAACTGATGAGTTAGTGCAGAAAGCTTTCAGGAAAAAAAGAAAATATTAGTTTGGACTCATCTTGATAGTATCTTTCAAACAAAGGTCTCACAAGACTTCACAAAAACAAATATTTCTCCTTTTCTTATCAGATGAGAAGCTTAGGCTTCAGCTTGTCTCAAAACAACGGGAAAACTGGAAACAATCCTGAGTAGTTAGGCTCACACTCCAGGATCTATCAATGCTTATGATGTTTTATTTCAAAAAACACTAACTAATGCTGACTGAATTTTCTTCAAAAACCTAAAACACGTCAATAAAAGTTTGCGAGATATTTAATAAAAACAGTTCTGCGGCAAGTTATGTCATTTTTGCACCATATTGCTAGATTAAGAAAGAAAAAAATTAAAACTTCATTAACATCAAACATAGCTATCAGGAAGAAAAAAAAATGAAAGGGAAGAAAACTGTGAAGTCTGGCATGAGTAAACCCACACCATAGGCAGCATATAATAGTGTCATCCCTAAATAATCTGCCACTCTGCAGCTTTCATATGTCAACTTTGCTGCTTCTCAATCCTATCCAACACAGCATTCTGCAAGATAACCCAGTGGCCTCAAATGCCGCTGAAGCAATTGGAATTTGAAAGTGGTCAACTTCCTACCAAGGCTTTAATGCTTTCAGCTATATTTAATAAAACATAGTTAACATGGTGATTATACACAAGAGAAAGTAATTCAACACGGTTTTATTTTTTAAGCCTTGTGACTAAATGCTTAAAACCTAATTTAGGTTATGAAAATCTATCTCATTTTCTTATCTGAATCTCCCCGCCTCTCCAATTCTCCTCTTGTATTAGCCACCATAATTCTATTATCTACTACAAAGTAGTCCATCACTTGCTCATCTTAACCAATTCTGATTATCCTTTCATCAAATTCCCCACCCCACTTCCTCTCAGTTACTGTAATTTTTCTCAGAAAGGTCAGAAATGACACTTCTCTTGTCTCAACACTTCAAAATCTTGATCATTTCCCTGACACAGAACAGGTACGTAAACAGTAAGGGTATGTAAACAGTAGGAGAAATTTGCCAGACCATGAATAGTGGTACAGCTTACACAAGCAGATTCCTCCCAAAACACCATACTGGCGAAACTGTGTGGAAGGTAAAGCTTCTATTAGTCTCTAGACAAAATTAGCTATATAGTTCTAAACAGCAGGTTTGTTTATGACTACATTTTAAAACTGGACTGCTCAAAACTTCCAAAACCAATCAAATGCCTGAAGATGACTATAAATATGGCTTTAGTCCTAAGGTTTGAAAGCTGTGGAGTTGAAAATTAATACCTGGTTTTACTTTTTTAGTATTCTAGGGATGCTCTGGATGCCATGTCACTTTGGGATAAAGCTGCGTAATACTAAACAAGTTTAATGGTTTTGGGAACCATGAGGATTACACTGAAATAGCATGTCATCTGGAAAAGTAAGACCATGCAGTTTTAAGGGACAGCAAATTTTTTCAGAGATTTTCATGGAGTGGAAGTAACATACAGAACAACAGATGGAGAAACTGAGGTGAATAAGCATGATAATAGTCTCAGGCTCATAAAAAGCCATGCTTTAGTATTTCGATAATCAAGGGCTTCAGGATGTGACAGATATGAAAGCCCATGAAAAGCACAGGAGCTTCCAAGAACAAAGGCAGCATCAAATGTACAAAGGAATAAATGCTAAAGATTACTGCATGTTTCACAAAAAATGCACACAAGATGCATAGCTCTGGTCATCCTATGATCCATACAACAGATACTGCCAGAACGACTGAATGCAATCTAACCAAACTAGCAGCCACTGCTTCATCCTCACTTGGAAAATAATTACTTCCCGAGCATTAATCTAGAAGATAAAATCTGACAGAGGCCAATATCCTTTCTTTTTCTAGGAATATAATAATGGTAAATATTACATCATGCTACATTTCATAATTCTTCCACTTACTTCAAGAGGCTTAGGTGACAGCTTTCCCTATAAAATGAACATACATTAGTACCCTTATTTTACAGTTAGCTGGCAGCAATAGTTAGGAGAATTGTTTTTGCAATATTAGAATCATGTAGACAGAATAATGCTTCCAAACTAAAGTTACATACATAAAGTCTGACATTCCCTAACCACAGTTAACTGAAACACTCAGGAAAAACTGTCTCCTGAGCATGGGCCTTTGTAGACAATCTGCACTTTTAAGTTTAGTCAGCTGGTGCCGTTAAAAGTTACAACATCCAAAAGAAGCTGAAGTAAGTTACATCAATGAACAGTAATACTATTTCATGATTAGTATTTGTTAGCCTGCTCTGGGCATTAAATCCCACGGAATCCAACTGTCCGGGATTGAATTTTTAAGAATATTTCTGAGATATAAACGATGACATGGTTAGAACATTTTTCTATTATATAAAAACCCCAATATTTTAGTGCTCTAAAATAACTTGTCAGATTTACTCCATGCTTTCTTCAAGAAGTTAGTTTTCAGTTTCAGTTTAAGCACATGAAAATCACGTCAAAGAATACTTGAAAAGTGTATTTGTGGAAATTATAACTGCTTTACAAGAAAAATATCCCTCAATCAAAACTACACCATCCTTCCCATAAGGCACCTGTAAGTCACATATTCAACTACTGTGGAATAATGTTAACCCACTGAAGCAAAAGCTAGTATCAAAACAGCATAAACCTCTGCAAACAAGAAAGATGTGGACTCCAGTTCCAAATTATTACTAATCATAGCAGTAACACCTTTGTTGCATGTCAGGTTTCCTCAAATGAGAGGGAACACTTACTAAACATTGAGCTGTTACACTTAGTCACTCAATCATGCTCTCCAGTTGGGGAACAGAATATTTAGCACATTTTGAGGAAGCATGTGCTAATTACTACCACTGCACACAACACAGGCATAAAACAAGACTTACTCCCAGTGTCTAAGCTTTTGAAAGACACTAAAGTCTTGATCTCAATCTGAAAAAAAAAGCAAAATTACTTTTCAGCAGTGCACAGTGCATCACTCGAGGATTTCCACTGCTACTTTTGCCATTGTGTCTTATATGTAAACCAATCAAGACTTTAAAACATATTTTAAGTTGTAATGTTTTTAAAGGAATGACACTCAATTTACCTGATACTCCACAATGACTGTGATCATAGAGATGTTGCTGGTGCATGGTAGATTTTTTGTATATAACATGAGGATGACCATTCTCATAATTAAAGTTACTAGGATCTTCTGTTATATTCCTTAAAGGCTCAATAAAATACTCTTCATCTTCTGTAGCAATGACTCCATGCTTAAAGAAGAAAATAAGAAAATAAAAACTTGCAAAAGACAACATAAAAATCCTACTAAAAAACTTTAAAATACATTTGACTATCATCTATCTCTGTGAAGAAATCCACGCTATAAGCCAACACAGAAAACAATGCACAAGCCAGCTCTACTCCACTGATTTTAGGGGAAGCATGGGTAAGCGTCTGTAAGCAACAGAATGAGAAAATAAAACTATCATTCCCCTATTTCTGGAGTTCTTTTCCATCATTTTTGGTAAATGTGGTAACAAAGCAACATATATTCTTGGTATATGACAAATAATCTCTTCTCAGAGATGTTCCAGAACTACATGACTCATATCCATTAAAAGTGACACCAAGTCAAAATGGTATCACTTACTCTAATTGTGAGACAAATATCCCTCTTTTTACACCACACCAGTAGATGCTTGAACGCACATACTGCATCAAACAAAAACAGCACTAAGGATTAATTTTAGCACATATATTCAGGGAAACTATTCAGCATTTTACAACCAGATGCTTAATTCCAAAACCGAGCTAGCTATTCAAATTGAATTTTTAATATTAACTTAGGATACACTATCTACAAAGTATTTATTCCTTAAAAGGTCTTGCCACAAATCTGGCAAATCCAAGTTGTCACAGACTGCACTAGACCTCATTCTCCATAACAAATGAACATTTTTTTCCTCATACTGCAGTGCAGAATAGTAGATATTTTATTCTCATAACTTTCACATTTATGAACTCAGCTTCTTCCAAACAGGAAGTGGCTTATGGAAAAAAGGGTAGATTTCAGGCCAACTATGCAATTTCCTGAACCTTCCACAATTAAAACTGAACTTTAGCAGAAAATCCAGTTCTGGGATCCTTTCAGATACAGAAATACTGGGGAATAAGCCCTGACAGGCTCCTGCACCTATATTTGCTGGAGAAAAAGTTCTGGTATCCGTACCTAGAAAATTCTGAACAAATGAACTTTCTACACCAGGAGAAAGAGTTACTTATCAGGTGGGAGACTGGAAACATGAACTTTTGCATTCATACCCTGAACTGATGAATCGCAAATTTCTACCACAGCTGTGGTCTGTAAAGCAAGTACTATGCATGAGCCTTTTTTTAAAGGATTGTTTGGGGTCCCTCCCCCCGTGCCTTGAGACTTCTGTGATCAGCCATAAAACCACTTGCTCCAGATCTGCTCTAAATGTCCTAAAGCTGTTTCTAAGATCATGGCTTGCCACCGTACTCTTGGTCAAAGCTCCTGTCCTGCTGCTGTTTTGTACATCAAATGCCTGCTGTTCTTCACTCCTGGAATAACCGGCTTTCAGTAACAACATAAAACTTATAAAGTAAAAAATTCTCTATAACACATCAGAAAGAATAGTGTTTTCCAAATATAACCATATTATAAATGTTTTAAAATACGTTTGAACACACTGCAGCTTTCAATTACACACTCCTCACATAGTGACTGTTACAGTAAGTGTTCCTCTTCAGTGGTATTTTTCATTATGAACTCAATTATTTACTCAAGGTAACATCAGGGTCTGTATTCACCTGGAAGATGCTCGTATCAAATTCCTCTCACAATGCCTTCCTGTTACTTGGAGTCTAAGATTTTACTAGAAAATAAATCATTTACTGGTACACTGCTGCTTAAATAGTACTGAAAATATAAACTAAATTGTAACTGCATTTGCCAGATGTGCAGAAAGAACCTTGACAGTCTGGACTGTATCCAGGCTGAATGTCAGACATCTGGGTTCAAGCGAATCCTGAGCCATTATAAGTTCTGGTATTATGTTCCCACAGGAAGAGAGTCCTGCAGAGTTGTTCTGGCCAACACCATCAGACTGTCTGCTTCATGCCAAGCCTGAGGAGACAAAGGTATCATCCAACCTGTGGCTCTGCCTCTGCAACAGTGTGGGTCATAACCTAAACCTGAGAGTACAGACACTCTCCATGTCAGTACTCAAGTCCAACCAGGTTAACAAGTCTAAGCATGAATGAAACATTTATCTTAGATACTGAAACAGATACTCTTAAGCAGTGAGATGACCTCAGTGGCAGTGAGTCGATTCAGATGCTATAAAACAACACTTAATTGCAGCATCAATTCCGCATACAAACGGTATTATTTGCAGAAGCAAATACGCAAAAGATACTATGAATGTCTGCAAACTATGATCACAGCTCCTTCAGGTACCAGCAGTGAAAAAATTTAGGAGAGTACGTTAATTTTTCCTAGTTGACATCTGATCTCATATGCCCAATCATTATGTAGTTTAACAAACGAGAGATTTAAATAGCATTTACTTGAGGATCTGCAAATAAATTTTAAGTTACAACTTACCACTAGGTAGTCAGGACACATATGCAGTCAGTTGCTCCAGCTAGCTAAGTGATTTGACAAGCAAGTGGCCTTTTTGAATCACAGTAAGTGGCTTTTAAGAAACACTTTGAATTCTGTGCATAAAAGGTACCTATGTCAATGACAACCAGCATTTATTCTAATTATGACTTTAGAAAATTAGTGTGGCTAGAGATACTTCCACTGTATAGGCACCCAGTAATGCCTTATTAATAAACAGTGGGAATTATCCCTTTATATCCAAACCTACATTCTAGACCCCACTTTTGGCTTATACTCTACAATTTGAGCAAAACAATTTCAGCTGGAAACAAAGACTGAAGTAACGCCCTTCTAAAGCATTAAAATTAATTGGTTTTTAGTTTTGCTATTGTATTTGAACAGTCTGTAAATTAAACTTCCACTTCAAAGCAAAAGAAATATCATTAAGACATAAGAACGACCAGTGAAAAGTTTTGACAAAATACCATTAATTTAAGAAATAAGCTGAATGTCCCAAGTAGGTTACTACAAGCAACATTCCCAAGATTATTATCTAAAACAGATTGTTTGAGGTCCTTGTGTTATCCAATCCCACCAGAGACTGCCAACTCCTGCTAATATATATAAGGCCTGGATCCAGCAATTTGACATGCTCAGACAAATCTATGAATCCACATGGAGTTCCCCTGAATTTGTGAAAAGGAATCTTCTTCTGTCAGGCTGTCCAGCTGGGGCCTTAACCTCCTTCAGATGGGGGATGTTCATCAGTCGCAGAAGTGAACTGAATCGTGGAGGACAAGTGCGTGCATGTCCCTTCCACACAGTACTACTGTTCTACAATTTCTCCATGTATTGAACCTTTATAAGCTTTATGCTTTATCCATTTTTAACATAAAGCAGTAGCAACGGAAACTTCTGAAAATGGGTCAGTGTTGTTCAGTATGTCTGCAGCTGGCTGTACACTTCAGTGTGGTTTTATGACTGAGTGAGAAGATCGCATTTGCTTACTGTGCTCTTAAAGAAAAAAAAAAAAAACCTGATATGGCCTGAGGTAGTACATCACGGAATCTAACAAGACACCTTAAAATTAGGACAGAGACAGCTTAAATATAATTTCCTGAATACTATGTCTATGCTGCAAATACATATTGGTATGTATTGAGAACTCCTGTATGTATAGAGAACCACAGTAGCCTCAAAATGTGACTTAACCTCTCATACATTTTCCTAATAACAACTTTCTACACATTCCAAAGTACTTCCCACTACTGAGCTTTTCAGCTCAAAAAGAGAACAAACACCTACTGTTGTCCCGTTTTGAGTTAGAACTAATTCTGTTCAATGATACTACTTTTCAGCTCAGTCTCTTCTAACTGCACTTTCTGAAGTTAAAGGCATATTTTCACAGATGGTGTCTGCCTCTAGCAGTGAGAATGCTTGGTGTTTGTAGCTACTACCAAGGACTGGTGTGCAGAAAGCTCTTGCTTATACTTGCTCCTGTGCAGAGCAAGGTCATCGCTACATCTTCGGAGCTGCATTGGGGGTGCAGAAAGTGAAAGGCCGCACCTGTGGGGAGGAGCAGCCAGGACAGGTGACCCTAAACTGACCAATGAAGTATTCTATCCCATATACGTTATATTCAGTATAAAGCTGAGGGATCACAAGGGTTAAGCTCACCGCTTCAATGGCTGGCATCAGAGGAGGACTCTGTCCGTTCCACCTTTGCTCTTGATCCATGTGTTTCTGAATACCATTCCCTTCTGCCTCTGAGTCAGTCTGAGTACCTCTGAGTACCTGCTCCACAGCATCAGTGGGGACAGTGACACAATTGTGTCTCTCCCTTATTCTCTTTCTCTTCCCCTTTGGGAAGGGAGAGAGGTTAACAGAGAGCATCTGTTATAAGTGTAGTGGACAGTCCTGACACTAAACCTTGACAGCTGTGGAAAATTTGAGCACTCAGTTAAGAGCTTTGAAACCTGACAGAGGACAGAAACGAGTCAGAACACAACAAGCTGGTTTCTGCTTGATTCTACTACTATGAGCTCCAAAATGCATCCTTTAAGACTCCCCTCAGATTAGACAAACTTGAGGTGAAGCTCTTCTCTATTCAGTCAGTCTACCACTGTTTCTTCTTTTCTTCAGTATGACATCGTCAGCTTAGGCAATGACTCAGCCTTGCTGCCTTGCACCCAACATCCAAATGCCCCAAAATGCTGCTCATTGCAGGCTCTTTCATGAGAATGCCAAACCTGCAATCCATCCACAAATGTAACATTCACTAAAGTAAATATGAGTTTGGAAGCCAGCAAGCCTGCCGGACAAGACCTTCAATTTCCTCATGACTGCTTACTGGATTATAGAGTTTTCCTCATAACTTCAGACAATTTATAGCATAATCGGTGCCCAGCAGATGGAAACTGCTGGAATGAAACTTCAGTAAGTAGCAGCCTGTAATTCTGGGGCACTTGGTAATGAGAAATATGGAGGGAGAGGCTGAAACAGGAAATAGTGACAGGGAAATGAACTGACTGCTCCTCACTTTTATTATAACAAAAATAAGAGAAAGTCCTCCTTGCAGTAGCACTCATCTCAGATACTACAAGTGTTCTTCAAAGACATGTAACTGACATTAATTAGATAATGGTCTCACATGACCACCCTGAATAACTAAGCAGAGTAACTCAAAACACTCACTATGGGGAAGAAATTTGACTCATTTGGCAATACTGAAGCCTAGCAGGGCACCTGGAATAAGTGGATGGAATTCTTAAATTTTAGTGGTGAGCAGCATTCACTGTTTAAGATTGCTTCTTGTTTTAGAGTTAAAACCTTTGCAGAATTTGAGACTGATGTTAATAAAGGACTATGCAAAATGTGACTGACAGTCTCTTACAGACAAATGCTCAGACTGCAAAATACAACTAATGCCTTAAGCATGACATACTCTGAACTACCACTAATTCTACTACAAGTAATACTGTCTTCAATATTGACTGCCAATTGCTTTACTAAACATGTTGTAACCAGCAGCTGTATAACAAAATATTCATCAGGAGCAATCATCATTTAAAAATAAATCTGTGATGGATTTATTTGAATGGAGTGGTAACTCCCGTACTTAGTGCTCTGGAACGATTCCTGCCTCTCAGAGGAAGAGTCTTTGTGTCACTCCTGCTGCTGCTTCTGGCCTCACATGCCTGTGACTAGGCCTTTATAGAAGATTTAGCATACACCTGACACTTGCAGTCCCAAGTAAGAAGTATGACCATGAAGAACTCAAAAGTGCCAGTTGTCGTGTGCTCAGAGACAGGCTTTAAGGCTGCCTTAATACCTGGAAGAAATGTCTAAGAGCTGACAATAACTAAAAGCACTGACAGTGATGATTTAACTGGGAAGCACTCCACACTAAAGTTACCTTACAAACACTAAGTTAACATACAGCCACAGAACAGGTGGCTTCACTCCAGCAAAACACCACAGCTGAGGGCAAAGAGGAAACACACAGCAATTGGAATGCTAGATGTCACCTCAGGTCGTGAGGCATAAAAGCAAAAAAAAAAAATATTCTGCTTCAACCAGCACACCTTCCATGTTCCTGAATTCTTTGAAGACAGCAAGTGCCATGAAGGACCAAAGGATGGGAAAAGTTGGTAAGAAAACAGACTTTTTCCTGTTTCGTCCCACTCCTGTTTTCCTAACATGAAAGGAAAATAAGAGTCAGCTAAGGCAAAAGTGGGCATACTTGGCTCACTCCCTGGCCAAGATCAGGGAGGAACTGAAATGAGAGCACCATGGCACTGACTGCAGGCTCCAATGGGGCCAACCAGTCTGTGCCTCAACGGGCAGAAATTCTGGAGATAGAGGCATGCAGTTTCTTTTAAAGAAGTGAGTCCTGAAAGCAGGGATTTGGTCTCCATAGTACTTTCACCTGAAAAGAATTCGAAAGCAAAGTGTTTGAGTACATTAGTTTAAGAGCTTAAATAACTGTGACAAAAAAAAATTTATATGGGAAATGCAAAACCAGTGAAAATTGTACTGAATGGAGACCAATCCGCTAGAAGTCTGAATTAACCAAACCGTGATACCACACTGAATAGGACACCATTTTAACTACATTTTTTGGAAGTGTTCACTTAGCCATGGAAATCCTCATTAAATTCTTTTTTCTCAAAAGTACTCCAAAATGTTAAACTAGATGGTGTACCAGGGATATTACAAGTAGCTAGGTGTAATGCAACCTATCTAGGTCTGAAGCAGTTGGCTTTTGTTTGTAAATAACATCCAAAGATGCATTATTCAATAGCACTTCCAAGGATAAATAGGAATTAGTTTAGCAAGTCTATATAATATTCTTTTTTTTCCCTTTGCAGTTAGTTAGATCTGTCTATTCCTAATGAGAAGACTGACCTGTGTTCTACTATAATTAAAACCAAGATGAATAATCATTACTGGCTCTTTATTTCATATTTACTAGTCCTATGCTTTTATTTTAGTATTTCGTTACTCAGTAGTCTGGGTTTTTAATTTTTTTGTGTTTGTTTTCTGATTTCTGTTGGGAATAAAAGAAGCCTTTTTCCCATGCAAGTACTACCATCATGAGACAAACAGTAAAAGAAGAGATGGGAAGAGGTGAGAATTTCTAATCCTACTTTTAAATGCAACTGTTTACAATCTGTAAACAAAAGTATTTCTAAAAAAAGGTAAATAATTATTTTCTGATGCCAGTACTTGCAAAGAACCTACTTTTCTCTTCACTCTTTGAATTTATAGCAATGATTACATTTTCACCAACTAATTCCTCTTCCCCGTTGTTTACCCAAAGTTTCTAAACCCAAATTCTCACAGACAACAACTGGGTGTTCAATTCGATTAATGTCTCTTTGGAGAGATTCAACATCCTGAATTTTCCACTGTTTCCTACTCCTCGCCTCCTTGAATTTGCAACATTTTTATAACCTGTAAGGTTCTCAGCATAGACCTCATCTTGCAGCCCTAGTGCATATACTGTAAACATTTAAAACATTGCCAGCTAAAGGACTACAGAATTGGGTCTCAGTAGCTACAGTTAAACTTGAAAAACTGAGGGCTACTTTTCCCCAGGACCCAGATCAGGTTTTAAGAGTTTTCTGCACTTTCCTGTATGCTTGCTTCCCACAGGGACTCAAAAAACTGAAAGATGTGCCAACTGAGTTGTTCTTCTCTAATTCAAAAGGGACAAGCACACAATTATACTAAAACATGTAATGCACACTTACCAGACCATTGCAGTTGCTTAAGGCCACTTTAGTTGTACTGTGTTGGTCTTGCAAATATCCCGTGTAATGACAGTGGTCTAAAAAATCGTGCTTCCACTGCGGTCCATCTTTCCCCCAGTATTCTACTGTAAAATGTCTGGACACCAAATCTGTGTTGAGAGTCAGGTTTAAATGAAAGTGCTTGCCATAGGCAGAAAGTTTAAAAAATAATTTAGATGCTGCCAGTTCTTGGTCATAAGGGTCTGTGCTCCTCCTCCTTCTTGAGGGTTTAACATTTTTCACAGTAAAGCTGAGGAAGGCTCCATTTTGATCAACCCTTATTGGGATTGTTAGTTGATAGTGTTCAAGGTAAGACAGGAATTCCTCTTTGTAATCACAAGGTAAGACAGTCCAGGGAGTGGGCATAGAAGAGAAGAAAATATAAGAGGAAACAACAAGTAGTAGTAAAAACATAAACCATACTTGGCTAATCACCCTCATGAGTGAAAGTAATTTTCAGGTAAATGCACGGTGTAGTGTTTTACTACATAAAACATTATTTTATTTCTAAGTCAAGAATATGCATTCAGTCTCCTTTTGATATCACTAGAAATACAGTTTGTAACTGCGTATCTTTTCCTCTTTTCCCAAAATGTGTAAATATTTGGAGCAAAATTCTAACCTAGTAAGGACACATTCTTCTCAGTGATACCATTCAAACACAAAAGCTATTAGATTCATTTGGAAGAATAACAACAGTAGTAGTGAAAGGTACTATATTGTAAAAGCATGTACATGGCTCTTCATTTCATTAAATACCTATAAATGTTAGTGGATCAAAGAAAGATTAGATCCTTACTTTCTAGTCTAAAAACATACTTATGTTGTTAGGACAAGTCTCAAAACTATTGTCAAGTACAGCATCTTACTAGATTTAATTTGCAAGGCTTTTCTACACTTAAAAGCAGACAGACAAATTAAATAATCAGATTTGCTGTATTTAAACTTCTATGACAATGAATCATGATAATACTAAGAGCAGAGCCCATATGATCTCATGAGTTAAACATTGTTTAGAAAATATTACCCAAATGAAATGCAATGCAAAAACAGATGCTTCTTGTCAGCTACAGGTCAGATCCCTACCTTGAGAACTATATGAAAGCCTGTTGTCACTGTGAAATTCCGATGAAACCATGACTAGGCTCAAAATCCATGTCCACGTCTTCCAAAAAATTTCCATAATTTAGAAAGACAGAAAGCTCTTTTTTTTTTCCTTTCTCCTTTGAGAGCTACCTGTGTGCTATAGAGTTAACTCCACTCCAGAACTGCACCATAACAGGTGTATTCGTTTTACACTACTTCCAAATTAACTACTGGATGTTCCACTTTCTGACAGGTATTCTTTTCCAACAACCTGTACTTTCTTCTATATCTGCAGTCATTTTCTCACTTCAAAATAAGTATTTGTAAGATTCCTTAAGATATCAGTAAGATGTTAGACTGGATAGTTACTGAACTTGCTCCATTTCTTCTCCTGAAAAACAAAAGAAAAATCAGTCAAGGCAAAATCTTTTTACTAAAACAGATCTATACTACAAAACACTAAGTCATCACAGTGAACTACACTACGCCAACATTTTGAAATAATTGTCCAGGTTCACAATCTACAAAAGCCATGAATTAACACTAACCCAGAACAGCAGATCCATATGGCTTAAGACACACATATCACCTTTATGTCAAATGGGCGTAAAGATTCATAAAACGAAGGTTTCTGTTGCTCAAATACTGCATTCAGACTTGTTCCAGCTATAATCAATGCTGTGGACTCATTGATTTCAGCAGTGAATTACTAGACCTAAAACACTGGTAGACAAAGGAAGAATTTGGGAAAGAATCCAGAGTACAGTTATCTGACCTTTCTGCAGCATGTATTTTGTTATTACTTGGGCCTGGGTTCTGCTTATGCAGCAGAATTCTCATTCAGTTAAACGGGAATGCTGTACGTTCTAATACCAAAGAACAGATTTCAGTATCTGAAGCTGTTCATCATACACACTCTAATTTTTCAACTATTTGTTATCAAAAATGTTTTGTATGTATCTTAACTACAACTTGATGTAGTAGAATATATTTTTATTTTCATTTTGCAGATCATGGGATTGAGCAACACGTTACCTGCTTTTTTTTTATTTTTCTGCATGTAAAACACCTTTGCAGTAATACTAAAAATCAGCTTTAGCTGCAGCCAGGGTTTAAGCGGAAGATCTACGCAGTCAACCAATAGTCCAGTATCATGGGATACTAAACCATGTGTTGTGTCAGCTGGTATTAATCAGTTCCCTTACGCATTCGCAGCACACCTGTGCATAGAGCAAATTCTGCTGAGGCAGACAATGGAGAAACAGAATACCTAGGAAGGGAAGACTGCTTAACAACAAATTCCCAAAAGCATACAGAGCCACTTATACATGCACCTGATAAATTTGACTTTCTAAAATTTGGGGAATTATTTACAACATTCATTCAGGCATTCCCCTGCAGCCAGTGGATAGAGAGCGGTAGCATATCACCTCCAAAAAAAAAAAACAAATTCAACATCATTCAAACCCTATTTACTACCATCACAGTGAATATTAAGAAACATCTTAGCCCGTTTGAAACGCATCTAATTTTTGCGGGGTAAATGAGGTTAATCTGATCATTCCAATACCTACTTTCTACGTATCTTTCAAGATAGCATACAGGATTTAATAAGATACTTTGCAAGCCTATCTTGGTCTTAGTAGCGTTTTTTCAGGGGAAGCATACCATTCATACACGACAAAGCCTTGAAGCATATTAACAAAATCTCTGGTCTGGCTTTCCATGCAAAACCTTTATTTCCTAACTAATATTTAATTACAGCTCTTAGCCTTTTACTAGTTTTGAAGAGACACAGCCAACCCCTTACTTTCTATCCACATTAATACACTAAATAATGTGCCTTATTTCTAAGCTGAGAACATCCACTTTCAAATTTCTGTCACTGAATCTTGCTTTATCCCTGCCTGCTAATGAGCTACTCTCATCTCCTTGCATGGATAGCTATAAATTTGATACAAGCACCTCTTGACACTTTCTGATAAGCAGCTCCACCCCACTGTACAATCCGGTTTCCAGATGTCTAAATACTTCTGCAGGTTTTTTCTGAACCCCTTCCAATTTGTCAGCATCCTTTTTCATGCACAGACACCGGAAATGAACACTGTAGTCCAGTAATGGCTCATTACTGCCATATATAGAGGTAACATTGCCTCACAGCTTTTACTTGCCAAAAAATCGTAATGAGGAGCTCATGTTCAACCTCTTAGGCTGCTAATACATTATCTTAACATGAAGATCTCCCCAAACTGTAGTACCTCAGCAGCTAGGTAGCTCAGAATGCTGGGTATAAACTACACTGCCCATTATTTAGACAACAACAGCCCCCATGGCAGGTGTTAGTCAACAGCGTCCAACAACCACCCACATCTAGTGTCTTTGTAGGGGTCTGCATGAAATGGTCTCCCTCATTCCAAGCTTCAAACAAGAAATATCTCCTTTCACATTAAGTCTGCTGGAAGATTCAGCATAATTTTTAACCTCCTTTCCCAAGGTTATAGCTGTGACAGCCAGCTTGAGCACTGATACAAGCAGACCACACGTAGCTGTATTAATGCTCCAAATTAAGGAGTAGTAATGGATGTGAAGGATAAACCACTTGGGTAACTCCAGATCCAGCACTTCCAGTACTAAGTCTGGCAAAAACCCCACAGCATCCACTGTCTACACCCTTTTTTCTTTCCATCTTCCTTGGTAGCATATATTCAGCATTCCACTGTTGTTTATTGTCAAGATGACACATTTGGTCAATGCTAAGGTAACAATGTCTCCTGGCTGAGCTACAAATTCACCCAGGGGTAAGGGCAGGTGTGGCTCCATGTCCTGAGCTACTACCTAAAAATACAGCCCCTTCCT
>JAVFHW010077372.1:15894-35077 GCA_032159205.1 Eurystomus glaucurus suahelicus | reverse complement strand
GTGCCTGCCGGGGTCACGGCCGCCTTGGAGGCCGGGCCTGACTACTCAACCAAAGCAGGTGTTTCTGTTGCTGAGATGAGTGTTTTTAGTTAATACTTAGTTAATACTCCAAAGTTTCTGCTTCTGCAGCAAATTCGTATGTAAGGTTGTCATACGGGTAAAGGATGCTCACCGAGCAAGCTCTGCGGCCGGTGCAGCCGGTTGTAGGGCAGCTGCATCATCTGTCTCCGTGGACGGTCATCGCAACGGGTTCTGCTCAACCTTTTCTGCAAAGTTGGGGATACATACGGAGAACTGGGCGAGTCTATACTTTTGAAAGGACAGATCATGAAGTGAGTTTTTAGCCCATTCTGCATAAGGACCAAAAATAACCTTTTGCACAGACAGACACGTATCACAGCCAATTGCCTCATGCCTGTGGTATCCTCACGGGATTTGGGAGACCTGCCTTCAAATCAGACCCTGCCTAGATCAGACTCGGGAATGCTAATATTGCTGTCTGATGGCTAGGCTGGGGGCTATTCTGGTGTGGAAGACTGTCCTCTCTGTGGCTGGAGCTGCTCCACTGTGTATAACTGATTAAATACTCATCAAGCTAAAAAAAAAGACAGCTTACTACTGTCTGGTCAGGGCCCTCACATGATTTTAACTTCATGCTCTGAATCAAGCAAAGCAAAGCTCTGCAAAATCCAGCTGCTTGCTCAGACCAACAAGTTATTTATTCCCCATCCCAGACAATGACGTTTGCTTGCCTACACCCACTGCTGGAGCTGAGAAAATGTTCCCACTAGCAATTTTGTCAAAACTGGTATATTACCAGGAAAAGCTTGGGCTCCAGTTTAAAAATTCCCCACCATCTGAATTTCTAACACAATTCCCAATACAGTTTGACTTACCTCTTTTGCTCCATAGCATAAAGTAATTTTTCAGAGTGAGCCTCATTCAGGTAAAAATAATAAGCTTATCTGATGAGCTTTGGTTTTGTTTTCCCAGCCCAAACAATATCTGCATACATTTTTTATGATCTGCAGCTTTTTAGAAAAGAAACTTGCACAGAACGTAGTACGTAAATTCTTAGCCTAATTTTTTCTTTGCTTCAATTATAAGTTTTTGTAGCAGGCATACGATTTGTACTGTGAATTCTGGTAATATGTAAAAACCATTTGGGCAACTGTGTCTCAGAAGCTCTGGACAGGATGACAAATTTCTTGAGCACAGAGCGTATTACTACATGTCTTAACCAGTGTGTTAGTATTTGCTGACCATGGAAGTAGTTAGCTAAAGCACTCTTGACTTTACTTTAGACCTTTGAATCCTTTAGTATGTCAGTTGACAGCAGATAAGATTGGCAAGCACGCTTTTTAGATAAATATTTATATTAAGCTTCAGTTTAGCATGGCTAGATATATTTGGAGGCATTTGGGGCTTATTCCAGGAATCTTGCTTTTAACTGCAATAAAAATAGAAGAGAAAGCTACAAGTCTTTGGTGGCCAGTGCATTTCTGTAAGAGATTCTTGCCACCTGTACATTTGGATGGGCATGCTTGAAGTGTGGGGTTTGTCCAGGATGTATTTTTGGCTTGTCAGTGAAGACCTGAGG
Source organism: Eurystomus glaucurus suahelicus (assembly GCA_032159205.1). Taxonomy (NCBI): domain Eukaryota; kingdom Metazoa; phylum Chordata; class Aves; order Coraciiformes; family Coraciidae; genus Eurystomus; species Eurystomus glaucurus. Next base: position 33,477 of record JAVFHW010077372.1, on the reverse strand, counting down.
ATAATAACCTATCATGTTTAAAAATATTCCAGCAGTGTCTGGGAAGATAATAATTTTTCTAAAAATTAAATATAAAATTATATTATATGTTGCATAAATACACTTACTAAAACACTTTAGTTGATCATATAGTTGAAAAAAAAGATCCACGATGGATTTATACGTGCTATTGTTTCTGTGCTTTATCTGTGCTTATAAGGACAAAAGCTCTGGATGTGCATGAGGGCTTCATTTTCAGTCCCTTGAACTAATAGATTCTAGGGTTGCTTGAAGGTACTGGTGCTATGGAGATCCCGTATCTTTCACTGATGTTTCCTTGTAAATACCCTGATTCAGATTGCTTACAAATCTCATCTGCTCTTGCAGGAAGAGATCTTAAAAACATCTCCAGAAATGACCCAGAGCCCTGTGTTCAGCCTAATACCAACCACTTGCCATCAGAAGTAGAAGCTGTTGTGCCTGGGACACTGAATTTCAGAGAGGGGATGCATATCAAAGTGTACTTTCAGTTGGAAAATGCACTCCCTTTGAGTTGAGCTGTCCTTGATGGCCCTCTAAAACAGAATTCACAAAGATGCATTCAGCTTCAAGTATGGCTTTTGGGGCTACTTCTGCCCAGCAACACGGATATAGGCAAGAATGTCTTCGTTTAAATACGAAGAGCCTTACCAAAGGCAGGATGAGTAGACCATCCTTTTCTAGAATGCTCCCTGCAAGCAGGTGGGTGTGTTATGCTGATGCGGGGCTTACCATCATCCAAGCCTCCTTGTTTCTACAAGACCTTATGAACCTGGCCAACCCAATTATTTTAATATAATATTAGAAAGTAGAACTGGAAAACTTCATGTAAGCTTGGCACCCTTCATCACGTCTGGGCCAGTTTCCTCTCTGGTAGAACACAGATAAGGCAGGGCAGAGGGAAGATCAGAGAATATGAATGTGGTGAGAGTAATGCTCAGAGCTTGCTCAAAATGTGGGAGGGGAGGACAGTGGGAGGGGTAAGATTAAATATCTCTTTAATAAACCTGAGATGAGGAATCTTAGACTACCCAAAATGACTGGGGAACCTCTATAGCAGAATGGACACTGGCCTTGAATTTGGCAGGCAAATTAGATGGAACTGATCCAATCCTCATTAAGATTGAAGTACAAAGTATAGGAAAAACCCAATACAGTTCCACACAAGAACAGGAATAGTAGTAAGCAGAAAAGAAGAGGTAACTCAGATAAGGTGGTGGTTTTATTTCAAAGACAGAGTACTTCTTCCTGCTTTGTCTATTTCCCTCTTTCGAAGTCAGGAGATAGATATGAGAAAGAAGATTAGGTCAGTAGACATAACAGTTTGTTTAAAGAGAGCGTTTTCCAGTTATATGTATTATAGTTTTTCTGTGTATTCTTGTTTGTTACTTTTCTGTTTCCAGAGAAAGTTGTTCATAATATCTGGAGACTCTCAATAATCTGTAAGACTTATTGAGAACAGAGCTGAGACAAATGGTACAATATGTGGAAAATGTGTATGGAAAATCTCTAGGGAAAAATTTGGCAAATGGTATTCCTCAAAGATTAGTGTACAAAGAAACATATAAAAGCTATGCAGAAAATCTTAGCAAATACAGAAGAATTCTGTTATTTTGATTTTAGACTGAAAAATCCTGAATTAGCTCACAAGAAGACTTGGCTACTACCATGCAGATCACTGCAGCATTTTGCAGTCTGGCACTCAGCTCTAGGAATGACACCCTCAGTGCAGAATTAGGCATCACAAATGACTTGCTATTTTCTGAACTGAAGGAGAATTACGGTAGTCGTACTGATGAGCATCACAGACTGCTCATTTAGCATCTGCTGAACTATGTGGTGATTCCCCTTTTCTTGGTATGCTTCATATAAAAGCATGAACACATACACTAAGGTCAGAGATTGTAAAATTGGATCATGAAATGAGCACAGATTTATTTTGAATGGAAAGCATTGGACTTTTCCATTCCATATTCCTGGATTGTATAGCTGGAAAAGATTTATTAAAGACTCTAGAGCATATGGTGCGTACTGCTTTGGACACAGATTACAACTTTGTCTAATTTAGATGGTTTTCTGGCATTCTTTCTACCACGGTGTCTTGCAACAGTTTATAAATGAAACTATCTTTAATAAAAGCTGTTAAGCCAATGGTTTGAAGAAGAACTGAAAAAAATAACCAACAAAACCAAACAAACCTACAATACTTTCCTTTCCCCTTGTAACTCTTGATTATCCCTCCAAAATGCAAAGCCTTGCTGTGAGTGCAGTAAGGTGTTATGTGAAGGTGGTTAGTAAATACATTTCTTTCCTCTTATCTCACAAGTAACATCATTATTCATTTTCTTACAGGATTATCACAGCACTAACAGCTCCTTGTTTATGGAAGATGGTATTCTGCTTCAAAGAGGTTTATTAAGGCCCCTTTTAAAAGTCCAGCATTTCCCTTTTCCAAGTTATGTAGGATTGGCTGGTTTTGTGTGAAGATGGTTTGTGCTGCAGTAAGGGCTCTGACCCTCATATATGTCTCCATTGTGGAAGTGGTTAGACACTGGAGACTAGAAAGGGGAACTGCCATATATACTTACCCTGTCTTTTGCCCAGTGAACCCTAGTTATCCCCTTGTAGGCACTCTTGGAGACAAAATCCAGGGCCAGATTAATCTTTTGGTGTGACCCAGGAGCTGTTGTTAAGAGCTGTCTTCAACTTCTTCAGTACAAACTGTAAGTATCTTAACTTAAAAGCAGATCCCATGTCCCACTAATTTCCACTGTAATCCCTTGGCATTCACAGGCATCCGTGAGAGTCCACTACACTGCTGGCTTTCACACTAAGGCAGCTTAGGATCATCCATATATTGCATTTAGTGGCTCTGCTGTGAGAGCAGCGATGTCCCATGAATGAACAGTAATAAAAAGAAGTCCCAAAAAAGAATAGTTACTGTTCCACTAGTAATGACCGCAGCTATTTGCCAGATGAACCTCTCAAAGCCCTCTGCCGCTTACACAAAGCCTGTGAGCAAAAGCAAATACCATGATGGTTAAAATCTATATAACTCTTTCACAGGACTTAGTCCTATAAATCCCCCATTATTCCACTCAATATTCTTGAAATACACGCAGTCTTGCATATATTTTTGTTCATTATTTGTTAAAAGGATACTGTTATAGTCTAAAGATAAAACTAAAATATGGGACTTTCCATAAAAGATGAACAGTCACCAACCTAAGTTTTTCAGCATCAGAAATGTCTTTTTCACATTTTGCTGAAAACTCAACTGTGCATTAAAATCGCAAACAACTTTTTGTTTCTAAGGAGTCAAAAGATTACATGTCTTAGTTACAGGCCTACATTCTGGGCACAATATGTGAACTGAAATATGAACTGAGTTTAGTGTACTCCTGTTCCTGCTATAGCCATTAAGTGATTATTTGCATCAATATGCAAGTTCTTCTGGAAAAGGAGAAGATTAAATTTTTCTCGAAACCTTTCAGGATGCCTAATATTATCATTCAACAGACTTGTACAGTATATGCTGTTTTGCATTCTAGCATTAAATAACCATAAAACCATCCAGGGATGTGAAGATTATGGTGTGTGCCTCTTCACAGATGTTTGAAGGCAAAGGGAAAAGCAACTTGTTCCTGTATTTGTACTTACATGATGAGCCAAGATCAAAAGAGGCCTCATTCTCTATGTGGTCATCACTGGAAACTCTGATACGAATTCAAGCTGATTCTATCAGCAACCTTCTGAGCTCCTGAAAGACTAACTTCTCCTAACTTCAGTTTTTCTTTTTTTTTTTTTTTTTTTTTAATTAAAAAAAACCAAACCACTCTCTGCATTCCCACCAAACTTGATTAGTGGTAATAACATCTATGAATTATTTGTGTAGACTTTGTAATTAGTAGTATATCAAGAGATTTGCCAGTCAAAATAAGAGTACTCAAAGCAAACGGAGTAACAGCTGAAGAAATCCGGACATTTAGTTTTAGCTCATTGCATCCACAGTTGCAGCCGTCTATAAATCTACAAAATTTCATCCACAGATTAGGTTATCTGGCAATAAATAGAGTAAGCTGCTGTATAAATTATTGCATGAACAGTTTTCTTCACAGATTTAATTATAAACATAACAGAATTTTTCCAGTATTGCCCAGTCTGTATGAAGTTTGGCTAACAGTAAACACCTACACCCATCTTAATTTAACAGCGTATTTACAAGGGCAGTCAGGTACACATATAATGAGTACAAACAGATGGAGATATCCCACCTGCAGGTGTGCACCTATGGTGATTTTTTTCTACTGTCTTTAAAAGGAGGACTTAAAGGTTTGCCTGGTTCCTTAGCCAGTTAATGCTCATCCTGAGCAGTACAGGATTTCTAAGATTAGTTTTGTGTTTTACCAGATACGGTTGGTATTTGCTAAGAGATCAAATGGGACCACCAGGGACCTAGATGTAATTAGGCATTAATTTCATAATTCAAGGATCTGCATAACTCAAATAGTTTAAATTTGTGCCACAGCACACCTTCAATTCAGCTGGTACAAATTTTAAATCAGGCCAAAGTACATTTTAGTAATTTTAAAAATGAGGTATTTTACAGTTACTTCCACCACTGCATGACTGCTTGTTCCCCTATTCACTTCCCTACTCCTGCTGGGCACACTGTTTCTGACAAGCCAAGATGATGTTGGCCTTCTTGGCCACCTGGGCACACTGCTGGCTCATGTTCATCCAGCACCTCCAGATCCTTTTCTTCCAGACAGCTTTCCAGCCACTTCTTAAGCCTGTAGCATCGCACGGGGTTGTTGTGACCAAATTGCAGGACCTGGCACTTGGCCATGTTGAGCCTCACACAGCTGGCCTTGGTCCATTGTTCCAGCCTGTCCGGATCCCTCTGTAGAGCCTCCCTACCCTCAAGCAGATCAACATTCCTGCCTAACTGGATGCCATCTACAAACTTACTGAGGGTGCCTTCGAGCCCCTTGTCCAGATCATTGATAAAGATATTCCAAAGAACAGGTTTCAATACTGAGCCCCAGGGAACACCACTTGTGACTGGCCGCCAACTAGATTTAACTCCATTCACCATAACTCTTTGGGCCTAGCCATTCTGCCAGTTTTTGTCCAGTGAAGTGTACACCCTCCAGGACAATGCTGTGGGAAACAGTGTCAAAAGCTTTACTGAAGTCTAGGTAGACAACATCCACAGCCTGTTCCTCATCTACTGAGCAGGTCATATAGTTATCATAGTGATAATATCATCATAGTGATATCATCTCTTTAGCAGCTTTGTCAAGCAGGACTTGACTTTCATAAACCCATGCTGACTGGGCCTGATCACCTGGTTGTCCTGCATGTGTCAGGATGATCTGCTTGTAAACTTCCACAGCACTGGCGTTGGACTGACAGGTCTGTAGTTCCCCAGGACCTCCTTCCAGCCCTTCTTCTAGATGGGTGTCACTTTTGCTAACCTCCAGTCAACTGAGATCTCCCCAGTTAAGCGGGACTACTGGAAAATGATGAAAGTGTCTTGTTGAGCACTTCCACCAGCTCTCTCAGTACCCTTGGATGGATCCCAACCAGCCCTATAGAACTGTGTTCATCTAAGTGTTGTAGTAGGTCACTGACCATTTCCTCTTGGATTATGAGGGCTTCATTCTGCTCCCTGTCCCTGTCATCCAGCTCAGGGGCCTGGGCACTCAGAGAACTTGTCTTACTATTAAAGACTGAGGCAAAGGCGGCATTCAGTATCTCAGCCTTTGCCTCATCTTGGGTCATTATGTTTCCCCCAGCATCCAATAAAGGATGGAGATTCTCCTTAGCCCTCCTTTTGTTGTTGATGTATTTATAAAATATTTTTATTGTCTTTTAAGGCGGTAGCCAGTTTAAGTTCTAGTTGGGCTTTGGCCCTTCTAATTTTCTCCCTGCACAGCTTTACAAAATCTTTGTAGTCTTCTTGAGTTGCCCGCCCCTTGTTCCATAAGCTATAAACTTCTCTTTTCTTCCTGAGATCGAGACAAAGCTCTCTGTTTATCCAGGCCGGTCTTATTCCTCACCAGCTTGTCTTATGGCACATGGGGATGGCCTAGCTTTTCTCATCTTTACTTTTGAATAAGCAATTTATCAAACATTCAGATGGTTTGATAGTAGTGAATTTACAAGCACTTTAGATACACAGTTAAGAAGTTTTATAGCTGAGAATGGGGAAAGGGCTCTCCTCTTGCTGATTATCTTGTTTAGATTCAGCTTTTCAGGCAGGTGTACAGGCCCTCACAGTAAGTACTTCTGCTTTTGAGGCTGAATAAAAGTAGCCTAGATTACACAGATAATATTTTTTAAACACAGTCAAATATCACTTGGACTAATTAACTGTATAGTTAGAAGTTAATTTGCATGATTAACAAGAACGCTTTTTACCCTTTGGCGAAAAAGAAAAGTAATTAAAAGGAATTCCGCTTTTAAAATGGTTTATTTTGGATATATTTCTTAACCATCTTTCTTCCTGTTATTTTACTAAAATAAACATACTTAACTGTTTTTTCATAATACTGGTAACAAGATTAGAATCTCCCTACAAATATTACAGCTCTGTCGGTGTAGGTAGTTTGTATTTCCTGACTTCACACTTGGTCATCAGGCAATCATCCCACATCAGGCAGCATAATACTTTAAACTTGTGAGCTACAGAGTTATAGACTGGCCAGCTGGAAGCAAAATAGGTTTCCCTTTACCCATTGCCAATGTGCTGGACTCGACCAATTCCCTGAAGAAAAATGACTATATACTTGGCACACAGCAGCTACTAAATTTAAATTCCTCCTGCCCCTATATATTAAGTTTTCTATCTGGTTCAACACTAAAGTCCTATGATTTGGCCAGCTTGGATTCAGAAAGGGGACTTAGCCATCAATACATTTACTGAAAGTGATGTTTTGCTTTCCTTTCCTTCATAGCACTAGTAGGAAGTTCCAGTGAGATGGAAAAAGTGGCAGATGCAGCCAACCTAACATGCCATCAACAATCATTTTGGCTCTATCACCTGCCCCAGTCCACATCCAATTGCACTGCTTCATTTTGTCATGAATTACTGTCATCTGTAGTAATGTGCATGTTTAACCAGCAAATGTGAACTGAATGCAGATTTTCTAGGTAGGAATGAAAGAGGAAAGTAGTCACAGTAGTCAATTTCACTTACTGAAAATAAATTTTAGTTAGGGTTCTCAGCTGTTCCTGGGGCTAAATAAGATTCATCCAACATCATAAAGAAGGATCATTGTATCCCTCTTTTGTGATTGTTTACAATAAATGCCACTAAAGTGAATGAAAATTGGCTGCGTGACTTGGCAGACATTTATTTAGTCCACATGTTTATGAGTTCTCTAATGTCCATTTATTCTAGAGAAAATTAATTGCAGAAATAGTATTTTTATCTCAAATCAGATTGTTATAAACTATCTCTGTGTGTTGTAAGCCTGATGGATAAAGAGATTGTTGAATAAATATCAACAACTTTGGCTTAAGAAATCAATACTAAAATTCAACTACTACAGAAGCAGAAGCACGTCTCTCTGATTTTGTAAACAATTAACTCAAGGTAATTTTGCTGGGTTTCAATGAACTAGGATTGCCTTCTTTATTTTTGCTAATGCAATTTTGACACATAGGATTCTGTAACTGTCTCCAGTTTCCATTATTCCTGCAAACCCTTTTTATGTAGAAGCGAGGTGGAATGACCCATTAAAATATCTTGTAGACAACCATAGTATGTATACTAATATTGAGACAAATGAATACCTACTTGACAGAAAAAGAATATTATTGTCAGATGTTCAGAATCCTTATGCATTTCCCTGAAATTAAATAGAAAATAGAATTTTCCATTGTCTTTTAAACTGACAACTTTGAGATTTTTTTCTATCTGACATTCATATTCTAATGTCCACCCTATGTTAACTCAGAGTCAATGCAATGCACCATTTTTCTTGAATAAAATAATGGTTTATCATAAAAGAGTCTTTATCCAAGCCAAATGCTTTTCAGCAGCCTCCACTGCTGTTTCATTCCTCTCCAATACACTTTTGTGTTTGGGGCCTTAAACACTCCTCAAATTAGGGATTATCCACTATGATTAATCTCTTGCAATGGTCATAGTTTTCATCTCCTGTCTTTGGTTTAGGAGTAAAGAAATAGTGATGGTAAAGTTGAGAAGGAAATGGTTCATCAAATTTAAAAAGATTAATGCATATTCCTCTTTAATAATAAGTCAAAATAGAATTTTTTGTTAAACTCTGCATCCAGACCACTTAGCTGACATGTGAGAGACACAGTTTCATGACCCTGCTTCAGGTAAGTCATTACTATTTAGAGTAACTGGAATTGATTTAACATAAAACTGGGGAGAGGCCTATGCTTGACTAGTAAATTGGTTTGTTGTCCTGGCATTCAATAGAACAAATTAAGGCTTTCACCTTTGCATTGCCCTAAGGTTTTACATATCCGATCTAGGAGCACTTACTAATAGATTGGGGATGGCTCTTTCTCTTTTTTTTGGCCTTTGTCGAGCTCACAAACCTTCCCTTAAAAAGAGTACAACAAGCTATAGTCTACGGCCTGGATTTTAAATTCCATAGAACTCAAAAAAAAAAGAAAAAAAGTTCCAGTTTCTTATTGGTTCCACCTACAATGGAGCATAACTGTTACAAGGAGAGAAAAAAAGTCAATGAAATGGCACACCTTACACTGAAAGATTTCCAACTATTCCATCACTACATTTACAGAAACTTGTTCTCAATTCAACTTTTTGAAAAGTTGCTCTTTTCCATACTTTTCTTACTTTTCATAAAGCTTAAGAGAGAGAGTACAATTTGGACTATGCTTCTATAAATTGATCTGCCAGGACTGAAGAATGTCAGCAATCAGCAAGGTAAGTATAAAACCTTTGTAAAGAAAAGATGTCCCATTTCAAACTCTTAACTGGTAACAGTTGTTTTGAAATAAGTAAGGAAAAATAACAGTAATAAATAAACAGCAAATAAGAATGTAGTACCTAGCATGTGCTTGATCTTTGATCCACAGTTTTCCTAGTATACAAAGTGTAATGGAAACTCTAGACATTCAACGTGCTTAAAAATCTGGTAACTTAGGCTAGAGACTAAATACAGAGCTAACTGCATAGCGCTGATTTATAAATGCTATTTCTCGGTCTCTTCCAACAAAATGCTATTTGGTTATGTGATTGCAACTCCTCTTTCCATTTTCCCACTTTTTTGTGTGGCAGAGTTTGCCTCATACCAAAATCTATTGTTGGGACAATTATGTCCTTTTCTGACGGAAATAAATTCTTTCATTCTGGGAACAAAGGACTGGAAGGCCCGATAAAAGCAGTGACCTGGATCCCTGTGGCCTATTTGCACAATATTTTTTTAAAATACTTTCACTGTCAGTGGCTTGGCATCAAGCAGTAGGCTAGTAGGAAGGAAAGCGTAACAGAGTCTGAGGCTGCCTGGAAGAGAGGTCTACAGCTTGCTTCTGTGGGGATAATTTTTGTAGTGTTTCAGCATTTTCCAGCTGGCATGCAGGTTCACTCACATCACTTTCATACTTCCCGTAGGGTCCACATTCTCGTCCCTATGCAGGCACATTATCAAGGTCAGTTGTCCCTCATCTTTTTTCCATGTTGATGTAGGAACCCAAGGCAGATATTCTGCTTAATGCTAAATATCTTATGATCTATCAGTTTCATGTGCTAATCTTCTGACAAGCGTTCCACTGAAGATGGGAGAGGGACAGCTGAATGATTCACAAAGGTAACTAAACTATCTGCATCTCCTTCCACCCACAACTCCTCTTTGTTACTTCAGTAGCTCAGTTTTGCACCCCTCAAAGAGATTTTGCTATTTGTGCTAATGACTTGCTTCTGTGGAGTCAGCACTAAGAAGCAGATGAAGAACCCTTAAGAATTACCTTCCCAGGAGATAATGGTATGGAGTCTGGATCAAAAATTTTACAGACTTTCTAGCTGCATGGAATGCAACTCTTTTTCCTCCAGAAGGAGACTTGGCAGGTCCTCTGGGTTTCCTGGAAGATGGAAATGGGAAGGAGATGCATCTACCCTTCTCTGACAGTATTTATGTCCTTGTTTTTTGCAGCAGCATCCTGATCAGATGAATGTTGGCTGCTCAGAACGAGAAGGCACCTGAAGAGTCAACAGGATTTTTAGTGGCTGATGATCTGTTACAGGGCTGACACTTTTTCCAGTGATTAAGTCATCACATAATGTGCTGCTGGAGGAGGATGTTCTTCCCATATAGTTTCTAATGTGCTGGGAAGCATCTAGATTGTTTTTTTTCATACCAGGGCTTTTCCTTCTAACATAATTCAGTGCAATTCTGCTAATTTTCTCTCAGTTTTACAACATAGTGGGTGACTCACACTTCTATGTCTAAGTAATATATGTACTAATAATCCCATGCTAATAGGGAAGTTTTTTGAAAAGTCTTGAAAAAGAGGAACATGTCCTGAACTGAGAATTTTTCATTAATTTCAATGAAGAACAACTGCAGGCAGTGCCCTGCTCACAAAGCAGCTAAAACTCTGCATCTGGTAACCTTTGGGAAAGCAATCATTTTTTGCCCGTTAGCTTCCTCCAGACATTTCTGTAAGAAAAAAGAGATTCATCCCTCAGAACTGCTTCAGAACCAAGTATTTTTTGAATGCATTAGCTTTAAAGATAAAATCTTCAGAGGCATCTGTGCCACAAAGGAAGTGACTGGATACAGGCACAGAGTCAAAGATAGGTCTGTTTTGAGTTACAATAAGGTTGGGGAACACCCTATTGTGAACATGACTTAGCCTAGAAGGTACTGGCCTTGGAAGGAGAAATGGGAGAAGAAAGGAAATTAAAGTCAAGAACAAAATATAAAGAGGTAAAATGAGTATGGAGGAAGATGGAAAAAGAAATAGACACAAAGGCTCTCAAGAAAATCTGTTGTACAATCTTTTTTAATGTTATGAAATAATGGTGTGAACATGACAGAAGCAAAAAAAGAAATGTCACATTTAACAATATAAAACGGTAATTCTTACTCTAGAATTACTTTATGTGCAATACACAGACTGAGATTTTAATATCACAGCATGTAACATACCAAGTTTTTATTAGTATTATTTTAGGCTACTAAAGGATGCATAAGTGCTTCATACATTGAGTAGCATATAAAAACAGTAGCACGTTATTTGTACTTCATTATGTATCACTATGCCAAAATGGGTAGACATTTTTCTAAAACACATCTTGTGTCTTATCTTTTAATTATAAAATGTTTTTAAAGAAATAGTGATGATAAAGAAAATCTATTTTTATCTCTAGCTGCTACACAGAGTATTAATAAAGTACAGTGATGATTACTTACTGCTTTAGTTGAGACATAGTTGTAATGAACAATGACACTATTATCAGTAAATTTATGCAAAAGGTTTCCTTAACATGCAAAAAGCAGGCATAAATCTGTGAAATAAAATATTTTCATGGGAAAATATGACACTGTAATTAATATACTAAAGATATTTCATTTGGTCTGATTCAGACTGTTTTGTTGCTTACAGACCATCGTGTAGCTTGCAGGTACTTACCCGTATCTGGTAATGTTTTTTTCACATCAGCCTGATCCCTGCCATACATATGTGTGTTTATTGGAAAACCACATACTAATATTACTTCAATATTAACTACTTAGCTCAGTCAGTGAAGAGCGCAGCAACGGTAAGTCTAGTGGCTAAGCACTAGAGTGAGGTGGGTGGGGGGGTTTCCAGAGCCAGAGGACCCCGAGGAAGGGCAGAGAGCCCCACCAGAAGCCCAGCCAATGACCCCTGGGGAGCACAGCCAGCAGGACATGGCCCATCAGCCAGGCCATGGCATGGCAGCTTGTGTGGCAAATTGTGTGGGAGGGCGGGCAGGGAGGTCCCAGCATCCTGCTTGTAGGTCCACAGCCCAGGAAAGTGCTTCAGGTCTCTGTCAAATGGTGGGCTCTCACCTGAGGGCTAAAATCAGTGTTCCCATAGAGAAAGCCTGGAGAAATCTGATGTACCCACTCCAACAGACCTGGACAGGAAGGATATTCTAGTACAAGCAGTAGGTTGCAGTGAGTGCCTAAACCCTTCTCCTGATGTATAGGTGATAGCACCTGCTAAAGGTGCTCATAGGTTAACAATCTGTTACACCAGGTGGCTGAGTTGCAAGAAACAGTCATAAAGCTACACAGCATTAGAGGAGACAAGACAGAGATAAGTGGTTTCAAAACCATGAGAAAGAAGCACCTTGGACCATGGTCACCCAAAAGAGCAGGACTTTTTTTCATCTTCCACCCTCTAACATCACCACCAAAATCAGGTGTGAAGCTTTAACAGCTATAGGCACCCATGAGCAAGCTCTACATGGAGAAACTGCACCAGCAGCATGCAGTGGATACTGTAAAAAGATGTGACTTGTGCTCATAGTGGGTGACTCTGTTAAAGGGCACTGAAGTGTCCATCTGCTGACCTGACAGGGAACCGTAAGAGGTATTCAGCCTCCCGGAAGCTATGATCCATTGCTGAGAAGTTGCCTCAACATGTCAAGAGCACTAATTACTATCCATTGTTACTCTTCTGTGTAGGCACGAATGACACTATGAACTGGAACCTGAGCAGAATCAAGGAAGACTATAAAGCCTGTGAAAAACATTGATGCCTAAGTTCCCTTTTCCTTTATTTTACCAATTAGAGGAAGGGGTGCAGCCAGAAATAGATGAATAGTGAATATGAATTCCTGGCTGTGTGGATGCTGCTGTGAGGAGGGTTTTGGATTTTATGACAATGGGACATACTTTGATAACTGTAACCTGTTAGGGAGGGATGGAATCCACCTGTCTTGAAGAGGCAAGGGAATCTTTGGCAGCAGGCTGTCCCACCTGATGATGCAGACTTTAAACTGAAGGACTCAGGGGGCAGAGTCCAAGACGGCAATGCTCATGCCATCTCATCCAACTGGAGAATAAGCCAGGCCAACTAAATCAGTGACAAGTGTTCCTTAGCTGCCTTACAAGATGAGAGTCAAAAGGCACACCACCTCAAGAGTATGTATGACTATGGTGGATCCTCTTGCACCCCTCCAGGGAAACATTCTTGCTTGCTTAAGTCTCTAAAATGCAAGTACACCAATGCATGCAGCATGGGGAATAAACAGGAAGGACCATGATCTCATTGCAGTTATAGAGACATGGCAGGATAGCTTGCATGGCTGGAACGCTGTCATGGACGGCTATGTACTTTTTGGGAAAGACAGATGAGCAAGACGAGGTGGTGGAGTTGCTCTTTATGTGAGAGAGCAACTGGAAAGTATCAAGCTTTGCCTGGGGGAGGCATGAAGAACGTGTTGAAACCTTATGGGTAAGAACTAAAGGGGAAGCTAATATGGACGACGCTGTTTGGGTTGTTTGCTACAGCCACCTAATCAGGCACAAGAAGTCAATGAGGCTTTCTACAGACAGCTCAAAGTAGCCTCAAGATCACGTGCTGTGGTTCTCTTGAGGAACTTCAACCACCCTGATACTTGCTGGAAAGGCCACACAGTGAAGCACACACAGTCCAGGAGGTTCCTGCAGTGCATTGATGATAATAGGATTGCAGGCCTGGATTTCAGGAGAGCTAACTTTGACGTCTTCAAAGACCTAGTTGGGGGAATCCCCTGGGTTAGAGCTCTAGCAGGGAGGGGGGCTCTAGAGAGCTGATTAATATTCAAGCACTACTTCCTCCAAGCTCCAGATCAGTGCATTCCTATGAGTAAAAAATCAACTGGAGGTGGCAGGAGACCTGTGTGGATCAGCAGAGAGGTTCTGGAAAAACTCAGGAGGGAAGTTTACCGTATGTGGAAAGAGGGACTGGCCACTTGGGAGGAATATAGGAACATTGCCAGTGTACGGAGGGATACAATGAGGAAGGCTAAGGCCCACTTCGGATTAAATTTGGCAAATGATACGAAAGGCAACAAGAAGGGCTTCTTCAAGTGCATCAGCAGGAAAAGGAAGACTAGAGAAAATGTGGGCCTGCTGCTGAATGAGCTGGGAGCCCTGGTGACAGAGGATACAGACAAGGCAGAGTTGCTGAATGCCTTCTTTGCTTCAGTCTTTACTGTGAAGACCAGCCCTCAGGAATCTCAGACCCTGGAGGTAACAGAGAAAGTCTGGAGGAAGGAAGACTCTCCCTTGGTTTATGAGGGTTGGGTTTCAGATCATTTTGGCAAGCTGGACACCCAGAAATCCTGGGGCCCTGATGACATGCACCCATGAGTGCTGTGAGAGCAGACTGGCGTTTTTGTTAAGTCACTCTCCATCACTTTTGAAAGGTCATGGAGAATGGGAGAGATGCCTGAGGACTGGAGGAAAGCCAGTGTCACGCCAGTCTTCCATAAGGGCAAGAAGGAGGACCCAGGAAAATACAGGCCAGTCTGCCTCACCTCCATCCCTGCAAAAATGATAGAAGAGCTCATTCTGGAGGTCAATCTCCAAGCACATGGAGGAAAAGAAGATTACCAGGACTAGTCAGCATGTATCAGCCAAGGGGAAATCATGCATGACCAATCTGATAGCCTTCTATGATGGTGTCACTAGCTGGGTAGAGGAAAGCAGTGGATGTTTTTTACCTTGATGTCAGCAAGGCTTTTGACACTGTCTCCAGTAGCATCCTCATAGGCAGGTTTACGGAGTGTGGATTATCTAATCCACAGTGGATTAATGAGTAGACAGTGAAGTGAATTGAGAACTGGCTGAATGACAGAGCTCAGAGGGTTGTGACTGGTGGTGCAGTCTAGTTGGAGTCTTGTAGCTAGCAATGTTCCCCAGGGGTCAGTACTGTGTCTGGTCTTGTTCAACATCTTCATCAATGACCTGGATGAAGGGATGGAGTGTACCCTCAGCAAGTTTGCTGATTATATGAAACTGGGAGGAGTGGCTGACACACCAGGGGTTGTGCTGGCAGTCAATGAGACCTGGACATGCTAGAGAGTTAGGTGGAGGGGAACCTAATGAATTTCATTCATATGCAAGGAGCATCAAAACTAAGCTCCTATTTGCCGTCAGGGGTTGCCCTGCAAAGTTAGAGCCATCAGGGAACTACCTGATAAATTCTAATTGAAGTTTTAATTTGCAAAGCAGGCAGGAAACTAGTCTGAACAGACTGACTAACTTTAAATTCAGCTCAGTTGAACAGTTTTACCTTCCCATGATGAAACACAGATTTTTCTCCCTTTTTAAGCAACTTCATTCACATTGACCACAGCCTTCAGATTCTTCTCTTCAACACAATGAATGAATGACCTAATTTTGCAGTGTCACAGTTCAGTGTTGCAGGACTTTAACAAACTCATTCCTGGATCTAATAAAAATACAGCTTTCAATGCAATGACCTTCGCAAAACCCTCTAATAGTGAGAGACACAAGTCTAAAAAGGAATGATACTGAAATAAAAGCATGCTGAACCGTCAAACAAAAACCTAGACGCAACTGCATCAGGTTATGCATACACAGTCACATTGTAAGACAACACTTGCTCTTTAGCAATATTTATTAATATAAATTAAAACTTAACCATAAGAGGTTTACAGTTAGTACAAATAGACATAAAATTAAACATTTCTGTGAAATAAAAGCAAAAGAAATACCAAATATGAACTATTATAAAAGATATAAATGTAAAGCATGGTAATTAGTTTCTGTTCCGGCAAACATGTCTCTAGATCATGACACCAAGAATAATGGTTTGCCTCATCACCAATCAAAATTCCCCAGTGTTCTATTAAATGGAATAAAAGCACTTTACAACAATCTTAAGAAAACCTGAACAAGTAATTATCAGAGAAATTACTTATCATAAATATTAAAGGTTGTTTATTTATCAAGTAAACTGCAATCTTAATCTAGTTTAATTTGTATTTTAAGACTTTCTGCCTGAAACAGTCTCCAGCAACTCATTTAAATGCAACCTACATTACAACTAGAATAGGAATACCACAAAAATTACATTTGTCTTGGCTAACTACAATCCAAAAGCTCATTTGGAAGCACCTGCAAGCAGCATTTGTTGCCAAATAAAGAAGGCGAGATTATGTTTCACTCGACACAATAAATTTTCTCAAGTACAGAATTTAAAATGTTTGCAGAACAAAGACATTCTTGTAACCATGGCTGATTATAATTATGACTAGTTCAGTGCTGCTGAGGTACCTTGGAATGCTCATTGTTTAACCTGGAAACAATCTGAACTAAGACACACTGTTGGTATTGCCTGAGAATATAATGAAATAAAGAGCCTCACTGGCCTAATCACTAGAATTTCACCTTTGCAAATACGTAAAACTATCATGATCAAAAAGTTGCTATGTTAAAACAGTTTGAAGCAAAAGAAATAAAGAAGCAAATAAATAACAGTCTAACAAAAAAAAGCCAGTAGACCAAATCCAGTAAACCAAACCAAAACACTGATAAAAATAAATTTATTTCAGAAAGTACACGGATTTGCTATCTTTTCTGAATAAATAAATCATGAAAGATGAATTGCAGATGTAAGGTACACAGGCACAAGGTGGCAATACCTTCCCAGACTGTTTTATATGCTGTTTGTTGGACTTTTTTTTTAAAAGGGAAAATATAATGTAAGGTACAGAAAATGTAGTGATATTGGACCAAAATGCTAAAAAATATTCAAGGTTTTAAGATAGTCTTATTTTTCCAAGGTTATATGCCTGTAACTAGCCATTGCAGTCTTCTTTAGCACCACTTATTCTCTCTCAATAATACAAACAAAAAGATTGTGGTTTTTTGCCAAAACTTTATATCCAGAAACATTTATGCCAGTCTTTCAAAATCACAATTCTTTTATCTGTAGCAAAATCCAGACAAATGCAACAGTTAATTTTAATGCCAACATCAAAAGTTGAAAAACTCTGCAGAACAAAGTAGTTAATTTGCTTGAAAATGACATCAGTAAGTTTGCAACAACTGCAATCTTTTGCAGAGTTGAATTTGTGAGGGCAGATGTGGTCTGCTCTTCCTTGTAACTACCTGCAAGAAGGTGTTCATGTTGCCGGAGCAATTTCCTTGCAATAATAGTTTTTCCGTACCTATGTGTTCTGAAAAGTGAGCAGAGTTAGAGGCTCTACACTGTATGCATAGTCCAGAAGGATCACTGCTGTAGAGTGAGTAATTTTTTCCTCTTCATGTATGTGCTGGTTTGGCCCCATCAAATATGAATGGCAAGTAGCACTCCCTCAAGTTGAGATTTCCCTCTGGGTCAGTCACAACTGATCAAATGCCAAGTTTGGCCTCTGACTCAGGTGATTTTCTATCCATGAATTATGCGTCAGATAGTGACAGGGTTGTGACTGATATCACAGAATCACAGAATTGTTATGGTTGGAAAGGACCAAGTCCAACCTTCTCCTAGCATCACTCTAACCACTACACCACTACACCAAATCCTCTCTAACCACTACACCATATCCTCAAGCACTGCATCTATTCGTTC
>JAVFHW010077372.1:0-15494 GCA_032159205.1 Eurystomus glaucurus suahelicus | reverse complement strand
GTTCCATAACCTTTCCCGGGACCGAGGTCAGGCTGACACCCTGACAGATATGTTTTTCTCGACCATATTAAAGCCACCAGCTCAAGACTATGATATGGGTTAGATAGAGAAGCCTCCTGCTTATCTGACTCGTAGCAGAGGCAGAGCTGTGAAGGGTTTTAAGGAGTGTCAATACTCCAGAGATAGGGGCCTAATCAAATAAACCCACCCAAGTACAATACTATCTAATTCAGTAATCACTGATGTCAAATAAATCTGTCCTTATTGCTTGTTGCTACCATGGCATCTACCTTGATCACTATGGGTTATTATAGAAAACACAAAAAATAATTAAGGTTTACCAAGAAGGCTGATTGATACCTCAAAATTGTCCTGTTTTGATCAGCTAGTTGTCTATATATTAACAGTTACTGAAGAGCGAGGTGCAAAAAGCTGCCTGGCAGAAAAGGACTTGGGGGTGCTGGTGGACAGCCAGCTGAACATGAGCCAATAGTGTGCTCAGGTGGCCAAGAAGGCCAACAGCATCTTAGCCTGTATCAAAAATAGTGTGTCCAGCAGGAGTAGTGAAGTGATTGTGCCCCTGTACTTGGTGCTGGTGAGACCACAGCTTGAGTGCTGTGTTCAGTTTTGGGTGCCACAGTATAAGAAGGACACTGAGGTGCTGGAGCAGATCCAGAGAAGGGCAACCAAGCTGGTGAGAAGTCTGGAGAACATGTCTTATGAGGAGTGGCTAAGGGAACTGGGACTGTTTAACCTACAGAAGAGAAGGCTGAGGAGAGGTTTGTCTGTCTGAAAGGAGGTTGTAGAGAGGTGGGTGTTGGTCTCCCAAGTAACTGACAGTAGGATGAGAGAAAATGGTGTCAAGTTGCACCAGGGGAGGTTTAGATTGGATGTTAGGAAGAATTTACTGCACTGTAACAGGCTTCCCATGGAATTGGTGGAGTCACTATCCCTGGAGGTATTAAAAAAATGTGTAGATATGGCACCTCAGGACATGGTCTAGTGGTCATGGTAGTGTTGCGTTGTCAGTTGGACTTGATGATCTTAGAGGTCTTTTCCAACCTTAATGATTTTATGATTTTATGAAAATTGCCATACAAATATAAGATCAGATGTTTGCCATTGCTGACAATGTCTACTGTACAAGTATCAACTGTAGTCTCTGACGATGTCCAGTGGAACCTGGATTTACAAAAGTCAGCTCCAGGATGGTTTTAATGTGATTCATGCTCATGTCATGAAACTGCAGACTAGGCAATCAATTCTTTTATGAACAGACGGATAAAATACTGTTGTCAGCTGGAATCTCAGACGCCTTTAAGTAAGTGTCTGAATTGCGACTGCTGTGGCCATGGATCAAGCATGCTAAATACTCTTTCATTACACAGATGATCCACATGAACACTAAAGAAATGATGATAAAGATATTAATGACCTGGGTACATTCTTATACTGACCTTCCAGTACCTGAAGGGGGCCTACAGGAAGGCAGGGGAAGGTCTATTCACAAGGGTTTGTAGTGATAGGACAAAGAGCAACAGTTTTAAGCTAGGAAAAGATAAATTTAGGTTGGATATTAGAAAAAAGTTCTTTAGCATGAGGGTGATAGCTCCCTGGAACGGGCTGCCCAGAGAGGTGGTGGAGGCCCCATCCTTGGAGTCATTCAAGGTCAGGCTCGATGAGGCTCTGAGCAACCTGACCTAGGTAGAGATGTCCCTGCTCGTGTAGGGAGGTTGGACCAGATGACCTCTAGAGGTCCCTTCCAGCCTAAAACATTCTATGATTCTCTTGGATCACGGTTTCCTTAATTTTAAGCTCTAAATTATTTTTAAGAGCTGCTCTTAGAAGCAGCCTGACAGACTAGATTTCCCAAAAAGATGGGAAGCAATTAATTTTCTCCTGAGCCACACTTCTCTCCAGCAAGAGATTCTTCCAAATACAATAAAAACTGATTGAATAAACATCACCTGTAGGTGATGTGTTGGTTTTTTCCAAGAGTTTCAGAAAGGAATTTAAAAAAGCAAAATCTCAAGGATATCAACAGTTACAACCATCCATGTGTGGTCTGTTTGCCATCACTCATGTGCTGTATCTCACTATAGGATGCTTTCTGGATTTTAGTTTTATGATTACTACTGCCATGTCTGGTATGCCAAAATGGAATTGTTTTCAAAGGCACGTTTTCGTTCTAGGAAGAACTTGCTTTTCTAGGCAGGTGTGCTTGGTTTCACCAGTTAACCCTTTTCTGATATTATCCCTGCCTTCTGTTATTGTTCCACAATATTTTAATGAATTGGCTTTGCTTGGCTTTTCATTATAATTTGGATGCATTTGTACTAATTCAAAAATACGGCACTAAGCATGTAAAACAGAAAATGTGATCTCTTTGTCACAAAGCTGATGCTGATGAAATTAATGTCAGACTCCAAGGTGCAGCTAATCATAAACATGCTGGCATCCATGGTCACAATGCTTTTTATATTTCTTCCCCTTGGAATTAAAGATGTCTTGTTTTGAAGTGTTACTGTTAGAGCTTCTTAAATTTTGGATGAAGGACAGTAACATATAAGAATAACTCAAGTGCTTTATCTGAACATTCAGGTGTGGGATGAAAGAGAGCAAGAGTAATGGCTGTAATGTTTGTCAGGATTGTGTACTCTTTTTAGGCAGAAGATTTACCTGCTATATTTGTTGATTAATTATGTAAAACACTTATGACAGACTGATTTCCGTCATTATCAACAGCCGAAGGAAAGAGGAAATACCTGTGTCTATGCCTGAGTGTTTTCTACCTTATTTGGGGGAGCAAGGGTCTAACATACTCATTAAAAAATGTTTATAACAGAATAAGTCCTTTTTTTCTTCAAAGACAGGATTTGAACTTATACAGATCCAGACTGTAACTTCTTGCCATGAGCAATAAGAGGGCAAGTTTCAATGCCATCCTGACCTTCCCTTGCACTCATGTACGAGGTGTGTATATAGATATCTTAAAAAAAAAGCTATTTGAGAGTTTATAAACTTGCATATTTAGGACACAAAGGTACGTACAATGGAATCTACATTGAACTACATGAAAAATAGATTTTCTTTTCCATGAAGCAGGACAGCATACTCAAGTGACAGATTTAATACTCAGTGTTAGATTTAAACCCACAGTGCAGGTCTGCCCCTTTCTACTGAGGTTTCTCAACACCAAGACAATTTATTCTAAGTAACAGGAAATGAGAAAGGAAGACTGGGGAACACTGAGTAGGGAGAAACAGGGCTTCCTTATCAGCAGTATAAAGCAGGAACAAAGGGCTATCAAAATGCACCCTAAAGCAGATCTACTGTGTAGACCTTTACACTGCAAGTTGCTTGGTGTAATTCAAATATGTGAAAATGTGTCCTAACAGAAAATGTCTATTGATATTATCCAGGCCAGGCCAGTATCGCATCTGGTAAACAACTGGATATACTACTTCACAACATAGGCAGTTAAACTGTGAAACTATTTGTCACAGGATGTTCTGGATATTTAAAAAAGTATGTTGATTCAAAAAGTGATTACACAGATGTATAGGAATCTCTGTTAAGGACTTCACATTGGTGATTTCTGTGAAAAGGTACACACAGGCTCAATTTGAAAACTCAACAACACACTGGATGCTAAGCATGTGTTGCTATAGTGCCTTAGCTTTACCATGGGTAGATTTCCTCTGATTCTTTGTGGCTTTTTCACAATGAAGTGTTTTGTAGCTGCATCCACTTATACAAGAGCAAATGAACTTGATATACTTGTCTAAAGAAAGCCAAGGAAGGTTGCTCATATTTAGCCTTTGACAGGGACCAGGTGCAAAATTATTATTGTGAAGTGACAGAAAGGTCCAGCTAATTGAACCTGTCTGTGTCTATCCTCTAAGAAAATTTATAACTATTGAAGCTCACACTATCCACTTAAAGGTCACAGTCAAAGACTGGACGACTACAGGTTAGATCAAATTTTCATCTTATTCAGACTGGTACTTCTGAATGGTCATTGAACTGCTCAGCTTTTTTTTATGTTAGCTTTGTAGAGTTAAAAATTTACCTTAAGCTAAACAAATCCTTATTTCATAGAATGTATATAGGCAGAGTCCCAATATTAGCATTTAAGGAAGCTGTTAATTCCCATTAAATAACTGTCACTTAAACATGCATGGAGAAAAAAAATTAAGTTACTCTGTCTTCAGATGTACTCCCCCACCTTCCTAATTGTT
The DNA here is from genome assembly GCA_032159205.1 of Eurystomus glaucurus suahelicus. Taxonomy (NCBI): domain Eukaryota; kingdom Metazoa; phylum Chordata; class Aves; order Coraciiformes; family Coraciidae; genus Eurystomus; species Eurystomus glaucurus. The sequence goes on along the minus strand of JAVFHW010077372.1, from coordinate 11,253 downwards.
GAGACTACTGATGGAAGATCCTATTCCAAGATTTTCTCATAGGGAAGATCTGTTCTTCATTACTGCTTGAACTTCTTCCTCTTACTTGCCAGGAATTTTCCAGGAGGTACAGCTTCCAGCTAGCTCTTTTTTAATCTGAACCAGTTTCTCCTAAAAACAGATAATGCAATTTCAGCTGTGAGAGAAAATGGATTACTTTCTGCAGCCTTTCTTTTGGTGTAGTAAGTAAGTGACCAAATTGAGCCTAAGGAATGAGCTCTACATTGATGTTCTGGGCTCTGGGCATGTTCCAAGCCTAGGCAGAAAGGCTTTAGGTAACGCAGTAAGACGCTATGGAGCTGCAAGAGGGTCTGAAGGAATAAGTATGTATGTCTTCTCAGGATCCAATAATTTGCAGGATAGGGATTTGTGAAACAGCTGACTGCCAATTTTCTTTAATAACCACTCATGAATCTAAATTATAAAAACTTCTTTGAAAATTTGCGCTTAACCTTTACAACATATTTTATGGCAATAAGTTACATAATTTAATACAAAGCTTTATATGAAGTGCCTTCTTTTAAATCTATTCTGATAATTTAGTTGGATGAAATTTGGTTTTGTGTTATGAAAAATAATGAAAATTATGTTTTCTCTAGAGCACTCATTTACAGACTATCCTATCTCCTTCTTGGTGGTTTTGTTCTTTTTTTGGGGGGAAGTGGGTTTGGTTGGAGTTTTTTTCTTTTTAAAACTAGAAAAGCTACTTAGTGTTTAACATTGTTTTCTTCAATTTACCAATGTCACCACAGAAGCAGGCATCCAGGTTTAATGAAGTATTTCAGCTTTGTATATTAGTCATAAGATAAAAAATAGCAGAATACAACATATTTAAAAACAAATGAATTTTAAAAAAACCCTAACGAGACACTGCCATAAAGCAAAGCCCAAAAACTTAGCTATTTGGATAATTAATTAAAAATACTGTAAGGTAAATTAGACATCAGAGCTAGACTTTGAATAAGGTTGTGCAGTTGAGCAAGCAGTATGCAACAAAAAATAGCCACTGTTTATGTACAACAGCACCCACTGGGACCTATACTCATGCTTAATCACCAATTGTGTGGGCAAAATGAACGGCATTCACTGAAAAATACATAAGGTGTAATAATTTTTTGCTTAACACTTAGGAGGGCTAAAAAAGGCAGTTGTGATATAGTCTCTGTTATGTTGGTACCCTCTTCCTCTCCCATACATCCTTATATCATCTTATAGAGGCATTGTGTGAAATATTCTGTTGAAACTTGTTCATAGTAAGGACTTCCATAGTAATTTTTAGTAGCTGCAAGACCCAACTGCAAAAAATGGCCTGATTTCGGTCTTTGCATTTAGTTTCTTTATCTAGGAATTTGAGAGCAACTTCCTAATACAGGTGATGGCGAGCTCGACCAGAGGAGCGGCACTGTTGGACCTCTTGCTCACTAACGCAGAAAAACTTATCAGAGCAAGATTCGAGGCATCTTGGGCTGCAGTGATCATGGCCCTAGTGGAATTCTCAGTCTTGAGAGGTACAGGATAGAGTGAGGACCCAAGACCTCAGGAAAGCAAAATTCCGGAAGTTTAGGGTGCTAGGCCCTGAGATCCCTTGGTAAACTGCCCTCAGAAGCAAAGGAGCAAATGAGAGCTGTGAGATATTTAGGGTGCAAGAGCTCTCAATCCCAATGTGCAAGAAGCTGGGCAGGGGAGGCAGGAGGCCAGCTTGACTAAGTCAAGATCTCTTAGCCAAAATAAAACACAAAGCCAAAATGCAAAGCCAGCGGAGGCAGGGATGTACATCCTGGCATGATCATAGGGGTATGGCCAAGAATGCTGGGAGCAGAATTGAATGCACTCCGCTCTTATGAGACCCCATCTGGAGTACTGTGTCCAACTCTGGAGCCCTCAGCACAGAGAAAGCATGGACTGGCTTGAGTGGTCTAGAGGAGGGCTACAAAATGATCAGGGGGCTGGAGCACCTCTCCTGTGAAGAAAGGCTGACAGTTTGGCTTGTTCAGCCTAGAGAAGAGAAGGCTCTGGGAGCCTTTTCAATAAGAAAGACCTTATTGCGGCCTTTCAGTACTTAAAGGACACTTATAAGAAAGATGAGGACAGTCTTTTTAGTAGGGCCTGTTGCAATAGGACATGGTTTAAAAATAAAAGAGGGAAGATTCAGACTAGATGTAAGGAAGAAATTTTTTACAATAAGGGTGGTGAAACACTGGCAAAGGTTGCCTAGAGAGGTAGTAGAAGCCCCATCCCTGGAGAGCTTCATCAGGTTGAATGGGGCTCTGAGCAACATGATGTAGCTGACAATGTCCCTGCTCACTGCAGGGGGATGGGACTAGATGACCTCTAAAGGTCCTTTCCAACCCAAACTATTCTATGATTCTAAGAAAGGAGGGGTGGGGGGGAAAGTGTTTTTTAAGATTTGGATTCATTTTTCATTATTCTGTTCTGATTTCATTGGCGGTAAAGGAAACATTTCCTTGGGTCGTCTGTTTTGCCTGTGATGCTAACTGGTGAGTGATCTCTCCTTGTCTTTATCTCAATCCACAGTCTTTTTGTTGTATTTTCTCTCCCCTGTCCAGCTGACAAGGTGGAGTGATAGAGTGGCTTTGGTGGGCACCTGGTGTTCAGCTAGCGTCAACTCATTGCAGATGCATCTGCAGATCCCAAGGGAACTGGCAGAATGAAGTTGCTAAGCCACTCTCCATCATATTTGAAAAGTCACAGCACACTGGTGAAGTTTGCAGTGAATGGAAAAAGGGAAAGATAACCCCACTTTTAAAAAGGGAAAAAAAGGAAGAGCTACCTGGGGAACTACAGGCCAGTCAGTTTCACCTCTGTGCCAGCAAGATCATGGAGCAGATCCTCCTGGAAACTATGCTAAGGCACACGGAAAAAAGAATGGTAATTGGTGACAGCTAGCATGGCTTCACTAATGGCAATTGAGCCGGACAAATTTGGTGGCTTTCTCCGATGGGGTTACAGAGTTGGTGGATAAGGGAAGAGCAACTGGTGTCATCTACCTGGGCTTGTGCAAAGCATTTGACGCGGTCCCACACAACACTCTTGTCTCTAAAATGGAGAGACAGTTGGAGCATTCAGTGGATAAGGACTTGGCTTGATGGTTGCACTCAAAGAGTTGTAGTCAACAGCTCAATGTCTGGGTAGACACCAGTGACGAGTGGTGTTCTTCAGCAGTAGGTATTGGGACCAGTATTATTTCTATGTCAGCATAGTAGAGCTGTGCAGTGCAAGGTCCTGCACTTGGGTTGGGGCAATCCCAAACCTGGATAGAGGCTGGGCAGTGAATGGATTAAGAGCAGCCCTGAAGAGGATGACTTGTGGGTGTTGGTGGATGAAAAACTGAATGAACCAATAATATGCACTCACAGCCCAGAAACCCAATCACATGCTGGGCTGCATCAGTAGTGTGGCCAGCAGGTCAAGGGAGGTGATTCTTCCCCTCTATTTCATTCTCATGAGACCCCACCTGGAGCAGTGTTCAACTCTGGGCCCCTGGCATAAAACATGATCTGCTCCAGAGTACCACAAAGATGTTCAGGGGGCTGAAGCGCCTACCCTGTGATGACACGCTGAGAGAGCTGGGATTGTTCAGCATGGAGAAGAGAAGGCTCTGGGGAGATGGTACTGCAGCCTTCCAGTGCTTAAAGGGGGTCTATAGGAAAGAAGGGGAGAGACTCTTTATAAGAGGGATATTGGTTTCAAACTGGAAGAAGGTATATTTATATAGATAGTAGGAAGCTAGTTCATTTGCTTTTTTTAACAATGAGGGTGGTAAGACATAGGAGGAGGTTGTCCAGAGAAGCTGTAGATGCTCCAGCGCCAGCTGTGTTCAAGGACAGGCTGGATGAGGCTTTGAGCAACCTGGTGTAGTGGAAGGGGCCCCTGCCCCTGGCGTGGGGATAGGAACTACATGACTTTTAAGGCCCCTTACAACCCAAACCATTCTATGATTCTATACAACCCTTTATTTTTCAATGAACTGAAAAAAATTTTAAAGGTTCCTACCTCAAACTGAAATCTGGTTAATAAAAGGCATATTTTATTTCCCAAGGTTATAGTCACTACATACAAGCAAGAGTTGAAATTTGTGCACCCATGGACTACAATAACAAGGAAGTTGAAAAGATTACAAAGACACAAAATGCCAACATTTATTCAGAAGGTAACTGTCAACTGACATAACTTTGAAGCTGTAGAAATCAACAAGAACAAATCTGTTACAAGCCTTGATAAACTAGATCTGAAAAAAGTGAAGAGATACTGCTGGGCAATATAGCATGGCACAATTTGGGTTGTTTAGGAAGCATGCCATTGTAAAGTTGTACACTCAACCTCTGCAGCCCTTTGCACAGAAAGACGTGTCAGCTTTCCTAAGTGTTTATCTTAAAGCCAACAAATTTGTTTGCAAAGGGTCTGGGAAAAAAAAAAGCAAGCAACCACCCCCCAGCCACCTGGAGATACTTCACTGTTAGTTCCAAGTGCTTGCAAGGCCATGTACAGGTGGAGCTGAGTGTTTTTAAAATTTTGCCTCTACAGAGTACAAGAAAATACTAAAGGAAATAAGAGTTAAAGCAAGCCGAGATATTATACATGACGTCTCTCTTTCGTGTTAAAGTATGATTTTTAAAGTAAAAAGAACTGTTAAACATCTTTCTCTATTACCTGAATTTGCATCTTATTATAACACCTGAAAAAACCCTCCACAAAGCAAATCTTGGTATCACTTCCCATAAAACTGAAAGCCAGCTGTAACTGTGAGCAGTTAAAAAAAGACAAATTTCTACTTTATTTTACACTTGACCAAATATACACTTGATTAAACCAGAAAAAACATCAGTCTTAGCCGCCATGTAAGAATACTGGTGCTTTGTTCTATTTTAAAGGAAACACGTAGGTCACACTACATGTGGAACGCTTCCAGGCGCATCCTCTTTGGATCTTCTGGATGTCTCAGGGCAATTCCATTTCTCAGCAGGAACTCAACGTAAGGTGGCCAAAAGGAGTCAGTGATTGTTATATAGGGTTCATGTGGTGTGCTAACTAATTTGTTTATAAGTATCTGGAAGACAAAATGATAAGATTTATGAAATGCACAAACCAGCTAATTTTTGTCTCCCAAATTTGTACAAACTATTGTAATGAGACACTTATGTAGGCAATATAAGAAATGTAAGACTTCAGGGGAAACACAAGACCTGTTCAAGGTAGAAGTACAACTAATAGCATCCAATTAACTTTGTTAACATTTTTTCATGTAAAAAGTTAGAACCAAAATTCTCCTTTTATCCAGACCAAGTTTTTTACCATCTGTCAAAAATTCTTAGTGGATTTTAGACAGCATTACTAAATGCCTAAAAAATCTGAACATGAAGATAGTAAATCCTTATATAACTAATCTTTAAATCAATAGCTGTTAATTTAAGATAAAAAGCATTAAATAAGAGGGCAGGTTAGATTTTTGGGAATAACTTGCTGAAAAACCATAAGGACATACTGTCAACAAATAGTATTTCTCTCTCACTCTTCCACATTTTAGCAGAGAAGAATGCCCATCTTTTTTCTAGATTTTATCTCAGTATAATAATATCTGTTTATACTATCTAAATAGTATCTGTCTTCTTAGATTGGGAAGAATTCTTTTTCCTATATTACAGGAAACATCATCATCCTACTTTAACTTCACTATGTATGCACATCAAATCTTTTTGCTCATCTCATTATCCAGATTCCTAGTATCACTTCTTGTTTGGGCACAACAAGCACCTTACAACAATTTGCCTCATCTTGATACTGCTTTACTCCTCCTTTGTTATTTATCTAAATATAGAATTAGCTAGTGGAGTTATAAAACAAAGATCTGTTTTGACATTTTTTCTGTTCTAGGAGACCATATTTATGCCCTCTTAATATTGCAAATGGGGAATATCACACACATTACAGAAAAAATAACCTTACCCATCCCATGCTGTTCTTTATTCATCCCCGATATTTCATCCTTTCTCCTCAGAGCTTCTAATAGCTTTCCCAATTTCAGTAGGTCCAAAATATTCTGTCTGCCTCTTTATTGTTAAAGAAAATCCTCACTACCAGACTTGACTCTTTTTTCACCCATTGCTATTTAAAAAGAAACAAAATCTGCTGTTGTCCACTTTGTCTTTTGTACTCACCTGCCCCGATTCTGAGTACACACTCCAAATGCATTATTTCAGATGAATTGTCACTTGTCTTTTCTGATATGTGATATTCCAAAATAGCCCCTATGGCTGCAATATACATTTGCATTGCAAACAGTCTTTTGATTCTTAAACTAGTTCACTAAGTTCTCAATCAGAAATAAATAATCCTCAAACTGTTTACAAGGAAAATAATTGCTATAGTTGTAAAAAAATACAGCTCATTACTGCAATAAAAAGTACTATACTAAAATTGAAGTTTGCATGAGAAAAGTTTACTGCTTGCTTACGACATTAATTTCATGAAGTAGGTACTGATATACCTAAATAATATAAATGTATATACATCTAGCTTGTCAAAAATAGATGAACTAAAAACTAAAAAAAGAAACCTAAAACAAAGCTAAAACCTACTTTCATTATTTAACAAAAAACACATGGAAATTGAGGAGACATCGTTAGGAACACAGGCAGATTGTAATTCTGTGAATGAATTACATTTGTACAACAGCAAATCCTAAATCTGTAATTATAATAGAGATGACTTTGCTTTTGTCTCTTTAAGAAACTATTATCTGTATCTAAGTGTGTTGGTTTAGTAAGAGCTGCGGGGTAGCCGAGCCACGTGGCCGGCCGCTTCTCCCCGCCCCCTCCCCTCTGCCATGGGCCGCGGACAGAGAAAGAAAAAAAAAAAAAGGTTTAAAAGTGCCTTTTTGAGTTGAGGTAAGGAAGGTTTCATATATATATATATATAAAGAAAATAACATATAGTGGGCACTTTGAAGTTAACAAGAACAATATTAAGCAGTAAGAAAAGAGCAATACAGAAAAAAAACAATACCAGAACAACAGAGAGGGACTGACCTGAGTGAAGTCCAAAGTGAACTGAACTCCAACTGAACCGCCCCCAGTGGAACTGGCCCCTCCCCGGAGCTGGCCCCGGGGCATGACATCAGCATGGTATAGAATTACCTGGCTCCACAAAAAATTAACCCCGTCCTGGCCAAACCAGGACACTAAGAAAATGCTTTTGAAATTTAAGAGGCACTTAAAGCTAGAACCAAGTTGCTCAACAAACTCTCAGAAAACAAAGATAAGGGACACTGACAGTTTATGCCAAGATAGTTAAAATTTAAAGTAAGTCTGAATTCTTGGAAGTAGTATGTTCTTCCAGCTGGAAATCAGACGTTACTTGGATGTGTTCACATTTTGAGGAGATTAATAATATTACAATATGAAGAGCAATTTGAAACCATTAAAATAGCTTAAAAATTTAATTCCATAGGGAATGTGACTATTTTAAACTCTGATTTGTTTTCAAGCTCTGCCTAAATTGGCATTAATACTTGAAGCATGTAAAATTATTTTGATGATATAAGCCCAAAGTCTGGGCTTTAAACAGAAGTATAACAATGTCATAGTGACCAGGTCATAGCATCTGAATACCAGAAAGTTGTTATTCATCAAGCTTTTCTTCAGGAAAACAAAACCAAAACAAAAACAAAGAAACAAACAAAGAAAACCAAACCAAACCAACAAATACATCCAAGCAAAAACAACAAAACCTTTTTCTCCCAGGGAGGTCTTTCACATAGATGTTTACAACTGTCTGAAGAGTGAGGATGAAGGAAGAATAGGAAAATTCACTTCAATGCTACATTTATGACAAGAAGTAACAATGCTAGTGAAAAGATTTTTAATGTTCCTCCAAAATTAAGGCTCTGCAATGCAAATTAATAAGTTGCACTATATTAAAAATACACACTAAACAATGCTGGCATACACATAAAATTGATCGAAAATGAATGAATCAGATTGATTTCCTCATATGAGAAGATAATCCAGTTAATACATGTTACTACACAGTAATTGATCCTTCTATAACTGTTATATTTCAGAAACACTTATTGAAACAGTACAAAATATAGCAGAAAATGGAAGAATTTTTCTTTACGTATTTGTCTTCCCTAATATGAGCCATAAGGCTCATAAAACTGCATTAGAATAATCACTATAAAATTGAGAAATGAGGCATAATCATTCTCCAACATAAACTGAAGATTTAGTTATCTAAATTATTGCCACATTTCTTGTTAAAAATTGGACATTTAATTTGATAGGAATTAAAATAGAAATCCGACATAGCATTCTTAAACACCCTACTTTTCAATTAACTGTCTTAACTTTATGTCATATATGGTTATTAATGTATTATGATCAGATATGAGTATTGGAAAATCCCTCAGATCTCTACTTAGCTAAACCATCTTACCTCTAAAATTTCATGCAGTGTTATCAGTCCTACAGTTAGCTCTTCAGAAGAACTCTGCAAAGATAACCACCCCCAAAAATTAACAAAATCCAAAACTAAGTAGTCAGGAAAAATGTCAACTGACAATTATTTGATTGCATAGTACACAGATGAAGACTTTTACTTAGATACAGTAATGAGAGAAATACAAGGTAGTATTTAAATCTACCAGTTCAATATCATACACTTTACATGTAACATCTTTTGAATTAATTATTAAAAAAGATTAATCCTAACTGATCATAGTATATCTACCTGGGATCACATTTAAGTAAAACCAAGTATATCATATTTACAATGTAGTACAATGCAAAACATTCTATGAATATGATCTGTTATGAAAAAATAACGTTTTTCATGAACTTTAGAAAAATGTTTACAATGGAAGTTTGACACAGCACAAGACTTGGGTTCACAGTGCCTTAATTTTTCATGATTTGTCAATGAGTGTTTATTCTTACGCCGACTTCAGTTAAAAAAAAAAAAAAATCAGCTAGGCTTAAGAAATAGAATCATTGAAAACTTGAAAAAGAAGTCCTTGATAAAATATCATCAGAAAGTTATTTATTTTCATTTGTAGCAAGCAAGTCAGGCCATTTGTCTATAAATTGATATGGATTCCTTAGGCAGCAACATCAACATAATGGGTTACACTGTTTCACAGTGAACTCAATTCTTGTATTTTTCAATTTTACTCTCTTTCCTCATCCACTTCATGTTCAACAAAATTAAGGAGATAATACAGCATTGCTAGCTGCTTACTCAGTAGTGCTGTTGAATATGTCAACTTAAGCCCTAAGATATTAGCAGCTGTGCAGCATCTCATACAAACTCCACTTCTGGAACAGAAGAATAGAAGCAACAGAGTAATTTGTGAAAGCCAAATTCTGGCTCCTCTTTTCCAGTCACGGTAAATATTCTTACCTTCAGCAATCCACAAGAGGGACATACTGCCTGCTCCACAGAAACCTTGCAGACCTAGGGTACAATAACACCTATCTTTATGCCTTCAGCTTCATAGGAGGCTGAGGAAAAATAATCTACACTGAGCAGCTGCAAAAGATTCCTCAGCTGTTGTATTTCTCTAGCCAAAAGTACTACTTTGTATCTTAAGCAGTGGGTTCAATATCCATGTTTCAAAGTTGAAATAAGGTTATAACTTCAGTAATTACTAAAACTGATATACAAAGAATAAAATCCTAAGGATATTAGTGTAAAGAGGTTTGCACTCATAGAAGTAGGAAACTTATTTCGCTAGGTTTATAATACACATTGTATACATTGTTTTGTAAAATTATATTACTTACATATTTTAAATGTCCTGAAAATAATGAGTACTTGTAATTAATTAATGCTTATAAAGTCATTTTTTAGCAGGATGCTTAGCACTTAGTTAACCTGAAAGACACCTTCTTCTCCCTTCCATGAAATAGACCAGCATAAAGAATATTCCTCAACATATGACTTTTCATATTTCTTATCTTGAAAAATGTGTCTTTTTTATGTGACACTTAAAATGCAAGATAATTCTTACCTCAGTCACCACCTGTACTAAAGATTTTTGGCCATGGCAACAGAAGCTAACCTGGGCTGCTGTGATTTAGTCTTCCCTCCCACTCCCAACCTCAAATGCAGATGCCTGGTGAAAGGATGGTGGAACCAGAACAGCAAGGCTTGGAGCAGTTCACACTACTCTGCAGCTGTGTCCTACAGTCACCAGCTCCACACATTTCCCCTCACACAGAGTAACTGAGAACACAGAAGCTTTCATGAAGTAAAGCGGAATTACTGATGTACAGAAATACAAGTTTGGTCCTTCCAAAGTGTTGAACCAAGCTGATATTAGATATGAGTAACATGTTCCCTCGAATCAATTTAGCAGCAAATTCCATTGCTAATGCTGACCATTTGTGTTTCTGATGGAATAAATAAAACAATATAGGTGAAATTAGCTTTATCTCTTGCCTTCACCGTTAAGCACTTAGATGCAGAATAAAAGGTATCTGTGATTGAGCCGTTGAGATCCATCTGAGTGAAAAGGCATTGAAGAAGCTATGAATTCACATGGAGTGAAAAGAAACAAAAAGACTTCTCAGAAAACAGTGTGTTTAAGAGTTCAGGAGATGTATAAACACAACTAAGACAAGACCTTAAATGTAAAATGATTTTGATGAATTTCCAAGTAAAAAGAAAGGTAGAAGGTGAGCTTCTGTGAGCAAGGGAAGAAGGGTAGATTAATCCAAAACACCTTGGGTGATTATTTTTTTTCTTTAGATTTTAATTAGGAAAATTGCATGGCAAAGAAATGAAGGAAGGCTTGCTAATGAGAATTTCCAACAGTCAGTATAACAGAGGCTGAGAAAATTCATAGAATCATTTAGGTTGGAAAAGACCTCTAAGATCATCCAGTCCAACCATAACCCTACTCTACCGTAAAGTCTGATACTAAACCATGTCCCAAAGCATCACATCTACACGGCTTTTAAACACATCCAGGGATGGTGACTGGTGTTGTTTTAGTGATTGGTGTTGGTTTAATAAGAGCTGCGGGGTAGGCGAGCCGTGCGGCCAGCCGCTTCCCCTCGCCCCCTCCACTCTGCCATGGGCTGCGGACAGGGAAGAAAAAAAAAAAAAAAGGTTTAAAAGTGCCTTTTTGAGTTGAGATAAGGAAGGTTTAATATATGTACATATATAAAAGAAAATAACATATAATGGGGACTT
>JAVFHW010077371.1:0-40637 GCA_032159205.1 Eurystomus glaucurus suahelicus | reverse complement strand
CGGCGACCGCTGAGATCTACACTAGAACAATATACGCTTTGGAGGGGGGTGGGAGGAGGGGTCTGAGGATCTTGGGTCTCACTGCACTGTTGTGAACTCTTAACACCTTAATTGAAGGGGTGGAGATGCTGAATCACTAACAAAGACCTCCTTTATCCAAAATGTTAATCAATCATTGACGTTAAATAAGTGTGAACAAAACCAAACAAAAAAACCCCCACCCTAAACAAGTTTTTGTCTAAGCCCCCCTCCCATTCAGCTGCTCATCTTTGGTCAAGTTAACATTAGAAATTCTTCTGTGGATGTATTTTGTGTGTTATGTACTCAGGTTTGGCAATGTTTGGTTAAAGTTCTGTTGCTGACTTGACAGTGTAGTTTTTCCAATACAGGTTATTTAGTTCGTAGATTCAATAAAGATGTTTTGGGAGAAACTGCGATCTGCTCCACTGTGGGGGAAGCAGCTAGACTGCGACAGTACTGTTGTAACCATCTTTTGAGGGGCTAGGGGTGTGCGTTTTTATGGTTTGGGGGAGATGTTTTTGCCTTCCTCACTTGTGATCCGTTAATTTGTTTATCAGTCAACGCAGTCTTCTAAGCCAGGCAGGACCTGAATTTTAATGTGAAAGAAAAAAAATAGGTTTTTGTTCATACAACCAGCAACTTTGTAGATCTCTTCTATATATTATGAATACAAAGGGTGTGGACTCTTTCTTCCCCTCTCCCTCCCCCCATCTTGCATTTCATCTTTACGGTTTGTGTACTTGGATTGTTTTCAGTTAGGGTTAGTCCACAGCCAGTGAAACTTCATTTGTCACTAAATATCCAAATATAGAAACTAAGGCAACTATAAGCCACAAGGCTAAAATATTAATATACAACAACTTTTCTGAACAGCTTATATGTTTGCAGTGGAATGGAGTACCTTTGATCCATATTCACTAGCTATTCAAAGGCTTGCTACTCTGTAATATGTTGACTTCCCATACCTATTTCTACATGTTTCTTTCTAGATTTTTTTTTTTTTTTCTGACATGCTGTGTCAGTTCTGTTGCCTTACAAACTGTGCCTATGCCTTAGGGATTTTGTCTTTTATAAATTCAGTGGAAAAAAACCCAAACACAACAACTTTATCCTGTGGAGCAATTTACACTCAAGTGAGTATTCAAACTAATTCCTATCTTAAATGTCAGCTGTGCTACCTAGTAGGGTTTGATCTCTTCCGCTTTCTAGAAGTTTACCAGAATTTCTTCAGAGTGATGCAGGCAGCCTTCAGAAAATCCTTCTATCTAGTTCACGTAGCCTTGGACTTCACAGAAATCTCTGTGCCTCAGTAAGGTCTGTGGTCTGTTTACATAGATATGAAGTCCTTTAACCCAGCAAGATTTGCTGTGGGCTTGGGTTTCCTGCTTACAAGCACTGCTGGAGTCCTGCTGGCCAAATGCAGGTGGTGTTAACTCAGGTTTTCAGAGCAATTTGTGAATGGAAGGAGATTTCATAGGTTAATTTTTGTCTGAGCACTGCTCTGCCTACCATATTTAAAATAGCTTTCCCCCTGTACTTCTACTTGTCTGTTAAGGTTTTTTTTCTAAGCTTAATCATTTTGGAGCTGGACCCCCTTTGTGGTAGGGACTGTACAAGTGCAGAAAAAACAGGGGCCATATTCTTAATTGGGACTTCTGGATAATCTTGAACTCGAGCGAAAAAACCCATCTGTTGGGAAATTTGTGAAGAGCTGCCTTTAAGACTGTGCAGTCTTAGAAATTCTAGTTAACTCAACAACAATAGCACAACATAAGGTGATATTTTAATGTGTGCTGAATCCAAATGAACTGTTCCAATGTAGACTTTAATTTTTTAAGAAGTGGGGTTGTACTTTGTGGCTTACCTATAGGCCTAGCTGCTCTCTGTTAGTTTGCCTATTCCCAGTGCTTAGACTTGGCTTTTGAGGAGTCCCTGGCACTTGCCCATTTTAACTCTGCACCACCCCTCCGTGTGTGCTAGTACTGCTGCTGGAGCAGCTGTCTGCTGAAGCAGATCAAGGAGCCATTCTGGTTTATAAGTAGCCTGGCAAAAAAATGATTCTACTTGGGCTGCATCAGTTTGCCAAAATGGTTCACCGTTTGGCCACCTAAACGGTTGTATGGGCACATCAGACAGTGTGGTGCAGGGGTGGAAGCAAATATTGATAGCAGCACTTCTTTAAGCTGGCGTTGCTTCCAGAAGGAATGCTCATCTAACTATACCTCTAAGAGTCTGCTAAACTTGCTAAATGTTATTTACACCTATTTGTTACAGCTTCCTTTGCCTGGGAACAGTTTCTTCAGCTTACCTTGTTCTTTTTGCCAAAAATGTTTCTCAGCTCTGAACACATATGCAATGTATAAAGAGGGAAACCTTTTTTAAGAAGCTTTAAACAGGGCAAAAAGAAGACTGGTGATTAAGCCGTGGAAAAGTTTCTGCTGCTTCCAGACTATCTAATGATATGGAACATGTAGTGTAAATTGATGATAGACTATTTAGTATGGTTGCAATTAAGTACCAAAACTCATGCTGTGAGAATCATCAGGAGCAAGAACTCAACAAGAGTTAAAAAGGATCAGAAGTCTATAGGAATATGAAGAATATTTAATTATCATAATCAGTGGCAGTAGAAATTTTGGAAGAGGTATTAAGCCTGTGGTCTAAACCTTTATTTTTATTCTGCTCCAACAGATGTGCTTCTATATTGGGAAAGAGAGGGAGGCAATAGCTTGTTTTGCCTGGGTTTGCTATAGAGTTCTCCCACACTTCTCTGGAAACTTAGATTGAGACCAGTGTGTGAAATGTGTCATTAAACTGCATGGACTTTTGGTTGGATCCTGGTGACCCATCCTGAAACCTGGTCTGAGCTACCCAACTGTAGCTGCTGTGAACTGCTGCTACCCGACTCTTTAAATTTGTTTTGCTCTTGCTTTTGTGGGTTTTTCTTACCTGCTCTTTGGCAGTCAGATCTCAGCGCTCTGTTTTTAGTCTGCTTTGACAACGCTCATTGAATTTATTTTGAAGACTGTTATGAAATTGTAGTTTACTGTATCTGAAGAATGAATGGTATCACTTTAGAGTAGATAGACATGCTCTGAGATTCCTTTTTACTACAGACGGGCTTAAAAACAGGTGAGCTTTTTCCTTGTTTGGCCTCTGAGAAGATTGTGGAATAGGGAAGGGAGCTGTAAAGTGGAACTTCAAGGTGGTTGGTTGGTTGGTTTGGTTTTTAAAGCCTATGAAATCCTGTTGAAGGAAGGAAAATGGAAAGTATGCTTTACCAGTGACATAATTTCTTTCAACGAGGCATGGCTCGGAAGTGGTGGAGCAATGTCCCCTGAGGTTTCGTGGAAAATTGGGTGCTGTAGTCTTGAAGATAGTACTGATTTTTAAGTGCTCTGCAGTGGTATGATCTATGACAAAAAAAGCATGTGATATATGCAATCATCGAACTGCTTAGATTTGAAGGAGCACTTGCTGGTTTCTCTATGGAGTTCAGAGCGGTCGTGACTCCGTGTATGGCACGGGTAGGCATACAGCTGCCTGCTCAGCTCGTGGCATTTGCAATTACTCTGGTGGTCCTGTTTTCACGGCTGCTTGGTCTCTTAAGAAAGTGGTGCCAGCGTTCTTGCTACTTAGCTTTTTGGTGGGACCATCTGCATAGTAGCAGAGCAAGGGAGCTTTAAATCGCTGACCCATCTTGTCACTGGATTGTCTCCATGTGCCTGTTGTTGTCCTTTATGCCTTTTGAACAAAGGGTGCAGATATTTGTTTCACATTATCAGTAAGGTGGCTGGGGCCCTAGGACTCTTTTAAAACCACGTTAGCTTGGATTTGGTGGTGAACATGAAAACAGAACCTGCTTCTTAATGTGCCTGCTATTTACTCAACCGTGTTACTTATGCTATACAGATTGCTTTAAATCTGTGAGTCTGCTTGTAGATGTTGCATGAAGCTACCTTTACAGTGTGTGTAGAATTATGCAAAACCTGAGGGACAATTCTGGTTTAGTGGTCACTGCTAAAAACACTGGGTGAGATCAAGTGGTAGACCCTTTTTCAGGTTGCTCAGACCTATGCTCTGTATTTTGCTAAACTGACTTCTTTAGGTGCCTCTATTGCTGTTCTGCTGTCTGTCAAATGGCAGTGTTTTATCTATGTACCAATCTGGTTTTGTTTGAGGATTGATTAGAAGTATATTTGCAGTGTAATACAAAACAAAGCTGTAGCCTGTCGAGGTGAGCAGCCACAGCTTCTACAGTGAGAGCTGTTACGGTGAAGACTTCAGACAATCTTACATATGGAGAAGCTCTTCTCAGAATTTTTCCTAGTAGAATTGAAGTATCCCACCACATTTTGTGTGTATGAGAAGGGAGTAAAAAACTTCAGGCCAAAATGGCTTGACAGCTTGTTAGCAAGAAAATACTTTCTCTTAAAAAAAAAAAGTTATTAACCTTTTCATGCTTGGGGATGGAAAGCTGAAACTGTCAGGCAAATAGCCACCATCCAGCAGAAATGCTTCTGAATCTTCTTGTGAAAGCCAGCTTTGATTTGACAGCTACGAGCCTTTGAAAATAGCGCTCTGTTTATACAGTTCGGTAAATACTTTGAAGTATGTTAAGATTTGCTATATATGCGTGGCTAACTAGAAGAATATTAAACGCATACAGCTTGTGTTGAGTAAAGGAGGATCCAGCAGCAATTGGAATTGCATGCTCTTCATACTTATAAGATCATGTCAAAGCAGTATATTTGATAATAGACCTGATTATACAATTGCTTAATTTCTTGTCAGAGTAACATTTTTACATGCAGTGTTTTGAGATCTTTTAGGTGACCTCGTGTTATTTATCAAATGTCAGTTTTTCATCCCTGCAGCTTTGATATAATCATGTAGCATCGTGGAGTACTGTGAACATGCGGTCTTGGCTTGCTGGAGTTCTTTGAAGTGCCTTACTCCTTCGAAGAGTCATTGCTCAGTTGAAGATCCTATATTTAATAACTGGGAAACCAGTATAGGGAAGCACTGTGCTGTGTTGCTAAAGGCCTTGCTACATCTAACATGCCTAATGCGGGTCTAAAAGCAAAGAAATGAGAAGTCCAACGCGCCAGGAACGCATACCCCTTGACACACACCCAGCAGTAAGCTGCATGGCGCATAGTTGTTCTTCAGCTCTGCCCGTGTGGGAATGCCTGCTTTGCAGTGCTGAGCTCCCCAGGTGCCAGCGCCTGGTGCTATAAACCAGCAGAAGGGCTCGTGTGAGGGAGAAGAGCAGAGGGACGGCTGACGAGGACAGTCCTGAGGAAAAACTGGTCTCATGGGCAGTGCTGGAAGGTAGCAATGCTTATGGGAGCCTTGAAACACTGCTCCTTTGGGATGAGAGAGAGACCAGACACCTGCTACGGTGAAGGTTAACATGAAAGGAGGTGTGTGGGCTGCCCTCAGCAGCTCTGACAGGCGTTGTGTGGTGTCCCCTTGCAGCATACTGGGGAATGACTGCTTGCTGTAGCACTGGGTTTCCCTCAGAGGAGGTCTGTCCTGTGCTGCCCCCTCCCAGCCCCACCTAGCTTATGAAAACTGGCAAGATTGCAGCCTGAGGAGTTATGCCTGAGGACTGTTTCTTCTCTTTCATTCTGGAAACCTAGTGAAGGGATGCTGAAATGAGGAAGAAAAAAAGCGTTTGTTTTTTTCTGTGCTAACTGATAGGTGGCTTATTTCTCCCAACCTTTCTGCTTGAACAGTGTGGTGTTACTACATATTGAAGAACAAACTGATGTCTTCTCAGTCCTGTCTTCCCATCCATTATTTCTGCATCTTTTTTTTCTCCTCCCTCCTACCTCTCCGCAGACTAGTTTCTGAAGAATGCGCTGCTGGCAAGCTTGATAAAGGTGTCTTTTACCTATGGTTGTTCATGCTGATGTTGCTATTTAAATTTTAGAAAAAAAAAAAATCCAGAGAAATAAGAGATCACTTCTGGCTCTGAATGCATTACCTACTTCCCAAGAAGTATATGACGTCTTGACAGAGAAGGCAGAGCTATGAAAGCAGCCTGCAGAAAGCTCTGGCGTTATCCACTGGACTCCTACATGTAACGCTGACTGATGCTGGGACTGTTAACTGCTAACATGATGTAGTAAGCTGCAGAAGCCTGTCATATATTAGGGAAATACCGTTAAAACGTTTCTTGAAAAATCCCTTATTGCTAGAGCTTTTGATCTTTATCAGTGTTAACAATAGTAGGAACTCTAGAGCAGACAGGCTGCTGCTCAGGTGACGCTCCACAGAAAGTTCTTAAAACTCCCGTTGTAATGTACATAGACTGCTCCCAGCATTGCTAACATAGGTGGAGCTGAACTGATGTTGGCGGCTGTGCTGGAGTATGCTGAGGCTCAGCTGAGGTCAGTGTGACATCATGGCATGGTACAGGTTACACAACAGCATGCCTGGTACCCTGGCAGCAGTCTGGCTAACATGCACCTGTGGGTGCCACTAGTGCTGGTGAAGCTGAAATGGTGTGAGCAGGAAGGGGGTGGATGTCTTCATGGCATTCCTATACAGAAGCAGGTTGTTGTAGCTCAGGCTTTGGGTTTTCTTAGGGTTTTTCTTCCAGCTTCTTCTTCCCCAAACTGATTTCTGGAACTGTCAGAATTTGCCAAGAAATTGGCCTAGTCCTAGGTGGACCAAGTAGTTCATGTTTTGTTTTGTTTTGTTTTGTTTTTGTTTTTTTTTTACATAATAACACCTGGGAAATTGAAAGAGGTTTCAAGTGTCTGGCTGTGTACACCGTGAATCTGCTCACCAGTGTCCGTAAGTGTCTGTCTCCCCCATTACTTCGGGGAAGGAGTTGTGGGAAGAGTTGTACAAAATCAGAAACTGTCTAGCACAGCTGTTCATCCCTATTGTATGAAAAGCACACTGAAGTGTTGTTACTTCACTGAAATACTGCGGTGCTGTTACTGCACTAAAAATAAAGTTTAACAGGCATGTAGTAATCTTTTTGACAAAAAGTGTTAGTGTTACTCAATAGCCCTTAAAAGTGATGGTTATGAGTGTAGTAACAATGTGCCTTGTTGCAAAAGATTATTTTAGGATTATTTTTGTAAATACCTGAAAAGAATAATTACTTAATTAGCCTTTACGCCACGGCTGCTGTTGGTTATCCATGTGGTTGTCAGGAGGAGGAAGGAAGAGAATAGTCAGTGGAGATACCATTGTCTTAGAGCAGGGGATGGTTACATGAGAAATGTCATAAAACGCTTTATTCTCTGAGCCTTCAGGTTTGTATTGTGCTTCGTCAGTGATTGTCTTGACCACACTTTTTTTAAGGATGGAGAGCAAGAGGCTGGACTTCCTGTGAACGTCCCTATTTTGAATGGATTTCAGGAGGCACTGGTTCTTTGGGAACTATCCATGTATGTGGTGACAGGAGCTGAGAGGGAGAGTGTAGGAGAAAGTATCTGCACTGTCTTAATCAAGATACGTGGATGGGCAGGCACAGATAGTTTCAGTGGAGCTACATTTATATGACCACACTTACTGAATTTGCATGAGGATGATTAAGTGTATTCTTAGAGTTTCTGGGAGGTTTATCCTGTGGTCCTAAATCCTTAATCTGAGCTACTCGAAGGAACTTTTTTTCCTTGCAATGACATAGTCTTGTCTGCTTTTTCCCCTGTCAATGTGCTTGTAGGTCATAAAGGTACTAATTTTAATTATCTTTGCTCAGCCCGTTTCTCTGTGTTGCGAGGCATGGAGGTAGTTATGGGCAATAATCTGCCCGTGTTCAAGGTTAACAGAGGTGCATGCACAACATGTGTATAGGAGGAATTATTTTCTCTGGAGATTGTAACAAGCCTGGTGAAGATTCTGTAGTCTCTACATTCTTGTAGCAAAATGAGTCCAGGTGACAAGTTCTTGGGAGTTCTTTTGATTGAGAGTCACTTATGGTACAAGATCTTGAGCAAAGAGGTGATGCTGTGCAGCCTTGAGACTAGCAGTGATTTCTCCGACATGCTTAAGGAGGAATTATTGGCTTTGGGAAACCATGAGGACTTTGTGTATGCCATTGTCTTTTACTACCAACACACAAATGCAGAAGTCTACACTGTTTCAGGATAAGTTAGAACCATCTAGAAATTGGTGCCTGGTTGCGAGTTGCTATCTAATCAGCTTAGTATTAACAAGTTAGGTCTTGATGTTGAGAAAATGTTTTGTAAGTAAACTGAATTCACGGCTTAGTAGGGAATGACAGAACATGATATTTTCCCCAGATCAGCTGCTCTTTTGGGTAGTGTATGGTCCATGTGCTACCTGAGGTGCCCCTGGTGCAAGTGGCTGCTACCTTTCTGGCATATGGAGCACATGAGCAAATCAGCCGAAAGTCTGCTGTGTGATAACTGTGTAGCTTGATTAAAAGATGAGGTCTGCAAAGCTTGCAATGGGAAGAGCGAGGACAGTAGGTAGTCAGGCCATCTACTGGTGACTTACTTGGGCAAGCAGAGATGCTGTGTGTCCAGATGACTTGTATATTGATGCTGTGTCTTTAGCCCCAGAGTTCTGTGGGTATCTCATATGTTTTGCACCCTTCTTTAAGAAAAAGAGCAGAGGGACCTGTCAGTAGAAGGACTCAAGTGTGTTTGAGCAACCAGCTTAAGCCTGTCCATGTCTGTGTCATCAGTCACTGCTGCCTCCTTTGTGCCAGCACCAGTGAGCATGTGGCGATCTGGTTGGCTGAAAACAGGAAGCTTGTCTCCTGAAAATTGATCATGTCTTATCTAGAGTTGGTTTTCAGCTGGGTCACAAGTGCTAGTGGTGGCTGGAAGGGATGGAGTAGGATAGGCAAAGGCTGGCTGAAGTGGTTTTCCTGGGTCTAGCAAGCACTTGGTGTACAGAAGGTAAGGCGGCATTTTTGACGAACCTGTTTACTGGTAGTTCCAATACTAGTTGTATTACCAGCACATACTTTATGCATTCATGGAAAAGGATGAGGAGGACAGTGTTGCTTAGAAGTAAGAGCAGATTTAAAGGTGTAGGTCAAAGCCCTTAGTAGGGACCATACCTAGAAACTGGGACTGGTTCAAGGGATTGAAGAGTGTGCTGTATCCCTGTATCCTCAAGTGTCATGGGGAGATGTGTGGGATATAGAATGTCAATTTATCTATTTGATAGATCTTAAGGGAGTCTAATGGGTCAATAAAACTGTTGAATAACACTTCCTGCGTTGTCCTTGTTTCCAAGTTGCACTCTTTATCAATAATCAAGTAATTTATTAAGCAGCAGCTTATTAAAAAGTAACATTCATTCAGCTGCAAGTGTGCAAAATAAGCAAATGCTTAACAAAACTGGTAAGTGCAGCATGTGGTGAAGACCAGTGGTAACTCTTGGGGTGTCTTGGGTGTAGTGGAGTGACCTTATGCCAGTGGAGTTCATTCTTCCTCTTATGTGGTTGAATGAGGGTCAGAGAAATAGGATGTGCCCTTCCCAGTAAAATTGCACTGAAGGAGTGCGTCGGCTGATTCATTGCCTTACCCCACCTCTCAGGTCTCACAGAGAATCCACTGGTGGATGCACTCACGGAGGTTTGCTTCCTGGTGGCTGTCAGGATGAGTGGTTGCTTAAACAGCTCCTGCTGCTGGGGCTGCTGTTCATTGTCCCTCCTGAAGCTGCAGCTCTTCCCAGAGCAGTCTCTTACTCCACTCTTTCTTTCCTTTCTTGCCCACTCCACTGTCACAGCTACAATTCAGGGTGCTGGCTCAGCTTGCGTTCAAAGTTATCATTTGTTTTCTGTAGCAGCAGGACTCTGGCCTTTTTTCTTTTTCCACACTGATTTTTGGGCTCTCACCACCCTCAGTCCAGCACAGACTGACAGTCTCAGAAAGGCTGCGGGGGGGTGGGAAAAGAAGTGTGCTCTTTCTTGTACACAGAGAAAGAGGTTTCTTGCCTTTAATGCTTCGTGTCACAGTAAGGCCACAAGTTGGATACTTTTATCTATTTGGTATGCCTTCGTTTCATCTCTTTACGTTCTCCTTCTCAAAGAGTGAGAAAAGACTGAAGTGAATCAGCGATAAGTGCAGCTGTTCCTGCTGAAGTAGCCATAAAGCTGTACACCTCTGAGTACCTGACCGCTTGCCATTGTCAAGCTTCTGCAGTTTAAGGGCATAAAGTAGGAATAAGCTAGTTTGAATGTTTTTGTTGTTTTGGTTGTTTGTGTGTTTTTTTTTTTCCTTCTGTTTGCAGTACAATAATGTGGTGTCTAGTTCATAGAAGTACAGGGATGGTTCATGAATTCTTTACCAGAGGTAAACTAAGATGTGCATTTGTGTCTTGTTAGCTTGTTGGTAGCTGCTTGTGTACACACTTTCACCCTTCTGCTCTTTAATTCACTGTGAAGCAAGCTGTCTTGTGCCGACTGTGGGCTAACATTGTGCAGGTGAGCAGCAGAGATGGTAAACCAGGGCATGGAATTACAGTGCAGTAACTGTGCAGCCTTAAAGATGGGTCACGTCTGATCATTTGTGTCCCTCTTGCAGTCCTGAGTTATGGTCTGTAAGGCTGCCCTGCTCCGTTGCTTTGCTAAGTTGGACTTGAATGTTTCAAGCAATGCTCATGTGCTGTGATATATTCTCCCCATCTGGATGTGTGCTGGTATTCACATGTTTACCCTTTCAAGGGAAAAGGTGATTTCTGCCGCTGCTTTGATAGAGGTAGGTCAGTATTGGCACTGACATGGCTTAGCCTGTATTGTTTCGTTGGGTGGGGTGGGGGAAAGGGGAGAGGAGATATAGCTGGGTAATTGGATTCAGGGATGATTATGCTGCTGTAGTAGGTTTTACTGGATGAAGCAGCTTGTTGCGATAGGTGTTTGTTTCAGCTTCTGTCTGCAGGTGTGACTTGGCTAGATAAGGATGGTCTATCACGTTGATGATTTCATTATTTGATTTGGCTGGACTGGGTGGAGAATGTAGCTGCATTGTTTGGGACTAGCTTTGTGATTCGGTTTTGTTGAAGTGGATTACATGGCGGTACATTGCTACATTATTAAGGTGAAGCTGCAGTAGATAATAGTTGGAGAATGTTGGAGGGAAGAGAATATGCACAGGGTTTCACAGTGCGTAACTAATTGAGCCTCGCAACAGCTCCTGTGTTCCTGTTGGGAGATCTGGTCAGCGGAATGCATTGGGATTGCACAGGAAACCTCTGGTAGTGATTCCAGTTTGCAGTTGTACTTGAACTGCAAGGCTGTCCAAGCGGTGTAAATAGCCGAGAGTGCTCTGAGAGACCACGTGGGCCCCAACGGTGTGAATGTTGTCTGGATTCATACTGTTCTCACAGCCTCCCCAGTTTTCAGTGGGTGAGGGAGAAGCTGGCAGGCAGCTGTTTGCTTTCTTTGCTGACCTCAAATATACCGTTAAGCCATTCCTCAGGTTCCCCATTTCCTTGAGTTACTGAATTTCAGGCACTTAAACTCATTTTAACATGCGAGTTTAACATGTGAGTTAATTGATGCAGGGTTGTCTCCATCACTGAGAGTGTGGCTGATCGGTTCTTGGGCCATGAACTCTTTTGGCCTTACAGGAAACGACTGTAGTGCAAGGTGGGGCTAACCCCTCTATCTTGAGCAAACTTGCAGCATGTCTTACTTGGGAAGGTTTGCAGCTGGGTTCCCTTCTCCCTGTAGTGTAACACAGTAAAGTAAGAGCTGCCAGATGGTGCTTCTTCCTTGTAAAACCTGCCTGGTTTTCCCCTAGATGTGATTGCCTGCCTTTACCTGAGGCTTGATGTTTTTATTTGTATGTTGTCTGGCTATGGAGGAGGTTGTATATATGAAGCACAGGGTTTGGCAGGAGTTGCTGGGCACATAGTGAGGGGAAGGTGAGCCTTTGAAGAGACATGGGTGCAGAGAAGGGGAGGTTACATGTCTGAGCTTTGTGCCAGCTTCTCTAAGCACAGATGAGCTCATGGGAATCCAGCTAGCTCAGATGTGGGAGTGCTAAAGCAGGTCTGACCTATTTCCCCTCTGCACAGCACACATCTTCAGACTCTTTCAGTCTGGTGGCTTTTTTGGTGCTGACAAATCTTGCCAGTTTGAGCAGAGGCTTCCTATTGTTAGTGGTTCAGAGCAAGTTTTGATTCCTCTGCTTCTGTGGCTGGGTGCATGGGAGGGACGCACAGCTTGGCTGTGCATTCTTGTTGGTGAAACTCTTCCTCTCTCTTCTTTTCCCAGGTGATCTTTTCTTGTGAGACGAGCAGTTCACAACTCATGGCCTCCACAATGAGTACTGCTGTGTCGTGACACCAGGGGTCTTGGTAAGCTATCTGTTGGAAAGACGAGGACCTATTAGTTTCTACACAAATGCATGTCCATCTCTTTAGTCTCTGCAGTTGAGGTTTGAAGTCGCTTTAAGCTGTCCAAATTGTAAGCTGGAACCAAATGGGGTGAGGCTACTTCTCACCTGTTCTCACCTCCTCCTTTGAGCTTGCAGTGGCACTGGTGTGGTTACATGATCAACCCGATCAGGGGACTAATCCAGCTGAATATAGATTTCTGCTGTTTCCCTTGGCTTAGTTCCCATTCAGATCTTACCCTGATGTGGTCAGGAGAGAGGTGGTGAGAATGACTAACCAGTTGAACCATCCCTTTTCGCTGTGGCTGTTGTCTGGTATACCCTAAAGCAATCCTGAAAATATTGTCTTGGATGTAGTTTGACAAAATGTCTTGACAAGTGGCTTGATGACCATTCACTGTCAGTGACCCCACCTCTAATTTTAGAGCAGTGATAAGGGCTTTGCTATGGCAGGCAGACTCCAGCTGCAAAAATGCAGTTCTGTAGAGCTTTTCCATTATTGAACCCTTGATTCCCAGACATACATATATTAGAAGTGCATTTGGAAAAATGATGAGGCTTTCCATTTCACATTATAAAAGATGGTACATTCCCAGTGTGCAGAAATGAGAAGCCAAGGAAGTTGAGTTGCGGTTGTTCCACCAATGAATATATTGATGTATCCTTTATAGCTCTCTCTGGTAAGAAGAAATTTAAACTGAGATTGGAAAATACAGTTCCCTTGCAGAGCGTATCAATTCTAATAGATGGAAGATACATGTATATAGGATAATAAAAAAGTTGAGTTAAAAAAATGGATATTTTTTTCCCCCTGTGAAGTACTTGTAAGTTTGATGTTAGAAATATTGTGCAGCCACTGTGATCCTGATTCAGCTCATGTTTTCTCATTGCACTGTGCAAAACTGGAAGTCTGAGAAAATTCTCGTTTTATAATAAAAGGTACCATGATGATGCATAAATATCCAAAGTGGAAAAGCAGAGAATGAAACAACTAGAATAATTACACTCATTACACAAGCATCTACCTCCTGCTTTTAGCATTGAGCTCTTCTCACTCTAATGCTACTGTTCCCTTTTTCTTTTTTACCTGAAATTCACTGTGTTTTCAGTCACACCGTCACCTTAAGTGAGGACCCTGAAGTATCATCCGAGTTCTACTGACTTTTACATACACAGACATTTCTTTCAAGAGAGGGAGTTGGGGTGCTGTTGATAATGTTGCAGTTTTGTTGTCAAAAGAGATGTAGGAGCCAAATTTGCATGCAAAGATGGTATAATTTAGATACTAGTGAAGATGTTCTCTCTTGTCTTTAATGTATCTGTATAGCACCAGCTCCAATTACAGCATGACAGTAGTAACAATAGTAATAGATTAACGTCGACATTGTTCTCAAAATTAGTGGGATAACCAGCTGATAGCCCCAGAGAGGCATGTGAATCCTCTGGAGTGTGTGGCTCAGACTGGAGTTCGTCTGATTGTGCCTAATAGGAGACATTAAAAATGAGACTTTATTGCAGAAACATTCTCCCACATTAATGGGTTTATGCAGCACAGTGGAGGTGAGGACAGGGAGCAGAATGATTTCTCTGGGTCATGAAGGAGGTATGTAATAGGGAGGAGAATGGAGATGATGCAGAGCTTCATGGAACAACTGTAGTGTGCAGCATTATTATGTTAAAGTACAGCAGTGCAAAGTCACTAAAAACTGTAATGGCACAACCTCACAACTACATAAACTTGGAACTGTAAAACCATGGTGCTCAATACAAGTTACTGGTAACTCTCCTTGGCCAGAGGTGGTCATGCAGTGCCTATGTTTCTTAATCCTCTGGTGTCAGCACATAAGCAAGCCAATTTTTGTTTTCTAAATGCAATTTGAACAGTAATTTCTTCATAAAATTCAAGACACTTCCAGTCTGAGGTTTATTTTGTTTCGTTTGATACACACAGGAAGAAACTGCTTCTTTGGTGCTGAGAAGGAATACCGGGTATATTTACATTTGAATAATATTTAACTAGTAATGCTTAATACATTAACAATAAATCTTGGTTAGATTCTAAATTAAGTGGATTTGCATCTGAGTAGGTGAGATGAACAGGAGAGATTTTGTTGAAACATAAACAAGACAGAAATTTGTTCCAAAATAATTTAGCCCAAAGGACGTAAGCAGTAATGTTCAATAGTTTCCTCCTCCAGAAACAGTTTTATGTGCCTTATTGCCTGCGTCATGCATATTGTTTCTTAGAAAGATGCTGAAAAAGTGCCTTGGGGGGGAGTGGTTAAGTCTCAATAGTCTGTATAGTGTTGCTGAGCAAATCTAGAGGGTTAGTTCTCTAGTGATCTTTTGGCCTTTCTAATAGATATGAGTGACTAACCTCTGGCATTTTCAGAGTAATCACAGCATAGCTGGTTGCTTTTAGGTGGTCAGGAAGGCATTTTATTTTATTTTATTTTCCTCCCTTTGCAACCCTTAGCACACATCATTGAACATATGTCTAGTTATATTGGACCAAGGAAACAAAAGATTTGAGCAGAGTTTGTTCTTAAGAAATATCAAATTACGGCCACTCACAGGGGAATTCTGTATAGCTAAGTCATGTTGGGGACTTGTAATTTTGGCTTCCTAGTGACTTGATGTGAGATGCCTTCAAGCTGAGCACAGATGCAGAATCAGAGTGTCCGTATATGAGACACTTTCCTGTTCTGTTGACTCCAGAGTGGTTTGCTTTCAATGAAGGGAAGATGGCCCTGCTGCCTGTAAACTGAATGGCCAGCCAGGGCAGCCTCCCTTTTGAAATACACACCTGGACTGAGGCATCTGAAAGCTCTTCTCCTATGTCTTCTTAGTCACGGGGGAAGAATGGCCATTTACTTCTTCACACCACATATCTGCTTGGAAAGTCATTGCTTTTCTGCTCTCTTCTTGTGGGGTGGTATTAACAGTGTGCCCTGGAGATGCGAGACTTCCCCTGGGCAGCAGGAGGCACGCGTCTAGAGAATGCTGGAGCTGCAGGAGGGAAGCGCCCAGTGCAAACCCAGAGAGGAGCAAAGCGAAAAAAGGCAAGCAGACAGCCAGCATTGAGAGAAGCGGGTGGCAGAAAGTGCTTCGACGCTGCCTCTGGCGGCACGCTCCCCAGAGGAACTTGACGAGAGCCCATCTGCGTGCGTGTGAGACTGTGAGCTCAGGATTTCTGTCAATGCATTCCAGTAACCCCAAAGTGAGGAACTCCCCGTCAGGCAACACACAGAGGTAAGGAGGAGAGCCTGCAGTCAGCTGCTCTGGATCAGTGCATGATGCTGTCCCTGCTCTGCTGTGGGGTTAACCAAGGATTGGTGCATGTGACTTGCTCGTCCTGCTTTGTGTTCCTGTCTGACCCACCAGGTACCTGACAAGCATCCACCTTTGCTTGGCTCAGGATGAACTGAAAGCTGTAAACCCATGAGATGAGGAATCTCCATTCCTCATGCCCTCCTCCCTCCCATCAGGTGTCTGAATAGGCTGTAGCAGGGTAAACATGCTGCTTCTATCTGTTTTTGGGGGGTTTTTTTGTTTTTTTTTTTTTCCTTTCCCCTCTCCTAATTATCTATTGCCCCAAGGGATGGTTGAGCAGCAGCAGGTCTCTCTACTTTCACACAAAACACTTCCTCCATATTATGGGTCTGATCAGCTGCGCACTAAGATCCTCTGCATCATTCACCTGGCAGTGCAGCAGGTCAGCATCTCTCCTCTGCTGATTTAGAAGGGGAAAAACATGGAAGTGAAGCACTGTCCGGGGATGTACAGTGGTCTGATTGACAGCATTCTTGAGTTTGGTTATTTACTCCTAGAGGTCACCTGGAGCTTAAGAGTACTTCAGCAAGAATGCCTCTAAATCAGATGTCTGTCCAGAGGAGGAAACGGCTTTTGTGAGTCCCAAGGAGGATGCTAGCAAGCGCTGCCTGTTGGAAGTGTCAGTGATGATGGGAAAACACAATGTAGAAGGTCCAATAGCAGTGGAGTAACTGGAGTGTGAGGAGGAAGGGGTGGCTAATACACCTGTAAACCCTAGAGAAGCAAAGTGTGTAGGATGCAATTTGCTGGTTGGAAGAGGGAAGGGAAGACTCTGAATCTCCTTTGGCAAATTTAAAGAAGCTTCATCTGCCCCATTTCGCAGGAGTGTGCAGGGAGATGGTATCCTTCTCTTTCCTTCTTCAGAGGCAGGTTGTAGCTGGTTTAATTGTTTTCACGGTCAGAGGTTTGTGTTTTCCTGGCAGCTCGCCCCAATGTATGATGAATGCTGCAGTAATGCTGGGTTTTCCGTGTGCTCCCTGTAGAACTGGATAGGGAGGTGCAAGGGAGGGGGACGGCGTGGGGGCTGGAGGGGGGGAGTCTGCTCTGATCAGAGCAGCAGCATATAGTTGGGGTCCGGGAGAGTGTTGAGGTGAACTTTATTGTGCCTTGTTTGTTTACTCTGAGCTGGTCTTGGTGTGAGGCGCTTCTCTGTGCACATAGAAACCGTTGTCTTTATTGACAGAAGCCCCAGATGTAGGTCCTCATGTGACAGCAGTTCCTGGGATCTGGCAGGTCTGTAGCTTGCCCTGGTGCCTTCTTGAGCAATGAGATCCCGTCTTGGATAATAACCTTTTCGGGGCTTGTTCAAAAAAGCACCTGCATGACTCTAAGCTTGCAGGCATTTTTTATTTGTCAGCAATTGTCTCGGCTTGCAAAGGTGGCAGTGGTTGTTTCTGCTTATCCCTAATCTGTTGCTACAGGGTTGAAAGAATCCATGGTGAGATTTGTCACTTTTTTTTTTTTTTCTCTGTCCCTAGCAGCCCCAAATCAAAGCAGGAGGTGATGGTCCGTCCCCCTACAGTGATGTCCCCATCTGGCAACCCCCAGCTGGATTCCAAATTTTCCAACCAGGGCAAACAAGGGGGCTCCACCAGCCAATCTCAGCCCTCTCCCTGTGACCCCAAGAGTGGAGGTCACCCCCCCAAAGTGCTCCCTGGCCCAGGTGGGAGCATGGGGCTGAAGAATGGGGCTGGAAATGGTGCCAAGGGGAAGGGGAAGAGAGAGAGGAGCATTTCAGCAGATTCCTTTGAACAGAGGGAAGCTGGGACTCCTAATGACGACCCTGAAATCAAAGGTATGTTTGCCAGGATTCGTGCACAAGTGCAGACAATTAGTCTGAGTCCTCTGTGAGATGGAGAATTGCTATGCAAGTGTTAGCGAAATATTTATTTGTCTGGGGCTCTGTAAGTTCCAGCCAATGAAGTCTAAAGGTCTTGAGAGCAGGCAAAGAGGAGAGGTTGTCCTAGCTGGCATCGGTAAATGTCGTTTTCATGCTCAGTTAAAGTGCAGACTTGACTCTGGTGGGAAAGTTCTTTTGTAACTCTGAAACTCCCCCAGAGGATTGGAAAGTACAAATGCAACCTGTTAGTTTCCTTCTGGTCTTTGGCCTTTCAGGAACTGGCCTGTTGTAACTGGGGTTTTGAACAATATGCAAGATTGTTTTGTCAACACAGATACATAACCCATAGCACCTCAACTGGTAACACAAGCCAGAGAGTTGGGATTTCTGTGTTCTGTTCCTGGCTCTGATGTTGCCTCTGTGAGGCAGTGCAAAAACAGGCTAGACGTTCAGTTGTCCATCTCTGCTTTGTTGTCCATCTGCTAGGTCACCTGCCTAAGGTGGCTGAAGGAAAAAAGTTTTGCAGAGTGTTCTCCTTAGGCGTAGACTTATTTCTTCACTTTAGTGTGTGGCTTTCCTGCTATTCTGTGTGGCTGTTAGAGAATTCAAAGGGATCAGCCCTGGGAACTGCCACTTGCCTTGGAAAGATAGCCTTTCTCCCAGTGATGCCTGAAGGGCGGCATGGCATTAGAGGGAAGATCCATGGTGTAATAGATTAATTGCCTTTAGCGGGACTTAAAGGAAAAGCAGGAAACTTCAGGGCAGGAAAAGCTCTGATCAGTTTTCAGAAATGATTTCCAAAGAGCTTATAATGTAGTGATTCTCCTCCTTTTGTCTTTCTCCCCTTCCAGACTGCAATTCTGCTGATCATGCAAAGTCCCAGGAGTCTCAGCACACACCACACTCCATGACTCCTTCAAATGCTTCAGCCCCAAGGTCTTCCACACCTTCTCATGGCCTGACTGCTGCTTTGGAGCCAGCAAGTGGGCAGAAGACTCCATCCAAAGTGGTTTATGTCTTTTCTACTGAGATGGCCAACAAGTAAGTAGGTAGATGCTTGATTGTCTTCAGGGAGCAGGGCTTGCATTTGTGCTCCCTTTTTAAGAGGTTCTCAAGTGCACTTTCTCCATCAAGTGCTTTCTTTTAGCAAAAAGTCCTTACTTGTTTTGGGACTGCTGAAGGGGCTGAAGTAGAGAAAGTCACTACTTCTTCCCCTCTGAGAAGTGATTATTCCTCTGAGGTGGGTTGGGTTTTTCTTGGTGTGGGGGTTTTCTGTTTTGGCTTTTTTTTGTTGTGGGTTTTTTTTTGTTTTTTTTTTTTGCAAATGCTTATAGATACTGTTTTGCAATCCATGCAGTGAGTAGCAGCCAGGATGGCTTCAACCAAGACATGAGCCATGAGTGCTGATGAGTTTGTAGATGTAAACATTTTTCTTTTGCTACTCCTCTAGATTTACATTTGTGTGGTTAAGTCTTTCTCCCTTCTGTCAGCTGAAGGCTAGAAGGGAGGGCAGTTAGGAAAAGTTGATTCTTAGCTTCAACTGGATGTGTGCATCTATCTGTGTGTTTTTGCAGGGCTGCAGAAGCTGTGCTGAAGGGACAGGTGGAAACCATTGTGTCCTTTCATATTCAGAACATCTCAAACAGCAAGGCGGAACGAAACACTGTACCCTTGGTAGGGAATACCTGCGTATGGGTGGGAAGGGAAATGGTAAATATGCTTGTGTGTGATTCAGAGAGATGGATGATTATTTACACTCTGAAGTAAGTTTTAGAGTGGAAAAGAGAGAGAGAGTTGTTGTTCTAGCCTTCTGCAAATAAATGTCTTGGATCATCCAAAGAAGAGCTGGAGTCTTGCGATGTTTAGGTATTATATTTCCAACCCATTACTCATGCAGAGCTAACACAGAAGCAAGGGCTACCTGCTGTAATGCTTGAGCAAAATGGATTCCTGCATGGCCAAGATGCTGCTCTAATCACTGCATGAAGGCAACCCTTCCTTGCAGAGTGGGGCCTGGTGGGGTTGAGACAGGATATTTTGTTTGCACTGCTGCTTGTGACATGGCTGTAAGAAGAGCGAGTGACACCGTGTGGCTTTCTTTTGCAGAACCCCCAGATCACTGCACTTCGGACTGAACCCAAGCCCCTGCCGCAGCCCCAGCCCCCTGCTGCCCAGGACCAGAACCCTTCCCAGAACGCCAAAATGCAGCCGACTCCACCTGTGTCAGCGCCAGTATCCAAATCCACTGGCCCCCCGTGTCCCGTAGATCAGGACAGTCCCAGTGTGGAAAGCAAAGTGATGTCTGTGGGCAGCCCTGCCAGCTCTACCCCGTTGCAGACAGAAGGATTTGGGCAGAGTTCGACCCCCAATAATCGAGCAGTTAGCCCAGTTTCCCAAGGTAGCAATAGCTCTGCTGCAGATCCTAAAGGTCCTCCCCCGCAGGTGTCTGGTGGGGACCCATCCAGTTTGGGTGAGAATCCAGATGGACTGTCACAGGAGCAGCTGGAGCATCGAGAGCGCTCATTGCAGACCCTGAGGGACATACAGCGCATGCTCTTCCCTGATGAGAAGGAGTTTGCAGGAGGGCAAAGTGGGGGGCCACCCCCAAATGCTGGGGTGCTGGATGGTCCCCAGAAGAAACCTGAAGGGCCAATACAGGCCATGATGGCTCAATCCCAAAGTTTAGGCAAAGGGTCAGGGTCTCGGACAGATGGAGGGGCTCCATTTGGCCCTCAAGGACACAGGGATATGCCTTTTTCCCCAGATGAAATGGGGCCACCACCAATGAACTCCCAGTCAGGACCCATAGGTCCAGATCACCTGGACCACATGACTCCTGAGCAGGTGGCCTGGCTCAAGCTGCAGCAGGAGTTTTACGAGGAGAAGAGAAGAAAGCAAGAGCAGGTGGTTGTGCAGCAGTGTTCCCTGCAGGACATGATGGTCCATCAACATGGGCCTCGTGGGGTGGTCCGAGGCCCTCCCCCTCCATACCAGATGACCCCTGGGGAGGGCTGGGGACCTGGGGGTCCCGAGCCCTTCCCTGAAGGCATGAACATGTCCCACTCTCTGCCCCCCAGGGGCATGGCCCCTCATCCGAACGTGCCCGGGAGCCAGATGCGCCTGCCTGGTTTTGCAGGAATGATGAACCCTGACATGGAGGGCCCCAGTGTCCCGAATCCTGCCTCCCGGCCTGGGCTTTCAGGAGTTAGTTGGCCAGATGATGTGCCAAAAATCCCAGATGGCCGAAACTTCCCTCCTGGCCAGGGTGTCTTCAGCGGCCCTGGCCGAGGGGAGCGGTTCCCCAATCCGCAGGGCCTGCCCGAAGAGCTCTATCAGCAGCAGCTGGCAGAGAAACAGATGGGATTGCCTCCTGGCCTGAACATGGAAGGCATCAGGCCTGGCATGGAGATAAACAGAATGATGCCCTCCCAGAGACACATGGAGCCTGGGAACAACCCCATCTTCCCTCGAATGCCAGTGGAAGGGCCGATGAGCCCCTCCAGGGGGGACTTCCCAAAAGGGATACCTCCACAAATGGCCTCTAGCAGGGAGCTGGAGTTCGGGATGGGCCCTGGCAGCATGAAGGGGGACATGGGCATGAATGTCAGCATGGGCTCCAACCCACCCCTGGTCCCTCAGAAGCTGAGGGAGGCAGGAGTCGGGCCGGAAGAGATGATGAAACTGCGTCCCGGCGTCTCGGAGATGCTCTCCTCTCAGCAGAAAATGGTGCCACTGCCATTTGGGGAGCACCCGCAGCAGGAGTATGGCATGGGTCCCAGGCCTTTCCTTCCCATGTCTCAGGGCCCAGGAGTTGGTCTCCGAAATCTCAGAGAACAGATGGGGCCTGACCAAAGGACTAACAACCGGCTCAGCCACATGCCGCCACTACCTCTCAATCCCACCAGTAACCCTAATAGCCTCAACACTGCTCCCCCTGCGCAGCGCAGCCTCGGCCGCAAGCCCTTGGATATCTCTGCAGCTGGTCAGGTGCATTCGCCAGGAATCAACCCCCTGAAGTCCCCCACGATGCGCCAGGTCCAGTCTCCCATGATGGGGTCTCCCTCGGGGAACCTCAAGTCCCCTCAGACGCCCTCCCAGCTGGCCGGAATGCTTGCCGGCCCCACTGCCGCAGCTGCTGCTGCCTCCATTAAGTCTCCCCCTGTCTTGGGATCTGCTGCTGCTTCTCCTGTCCACCTCAAGTCTCCATCTCTCCCTGCACCTTCTCCGGGATGGACTTCGTCTCCAAAGCCTCCTTTGCAGAGCCCTGGGATTCCCCCGAACCACAAGGCATCTCTCACCATGTCTTCTCCAGCCATGATGGGGAACGTGGAGTCGGGTGAGTGCCGCCTGCTAGCTGGATTTGGCCCTTTGGTTCATGCTGGGTTGCCCAAGGGGAGGGAGGATGTTTCTTGCAGGGTGGCAGAAGCTAGAGCGTGCTTTGCCCATTGGAAGGAGGTTGTGCTGAGGGTCTGGTGGGTGTCTATGTGGGTGGTGCACAAGTGCTTTTGTTCCTCCTGTTGTATTTGTGGGTTTGCACCGTGCCTCCTGAGATGAGGTGAGGGCTGGTCACTCAGAGGACATGAAAGTGAAAAGGTGGGGTCAAGAGGTGTGGGGGGAAAAAAAAAAATCTGAGTGTTAATGGGAGAAATTTCACCTTGGAGGGGTTTTTGACCATTCTGCCATAGCTCCTGGTGATCATAGCTTTGTGGAGAAGATCCAGCTGATGTTATGAGAACGCTTGGAGATAAAAGGCTCCTGCAAAGACATGCTAAGCATAGTTAGCCAGTCATGTATCTAGGTAGATCAGGTATGGTTAGTGCTTTCTAGGGTTTTCCACCACAGACAGGGAGGTCTGCTAACGTTTCGTCAGACCTCAACCATTTTGGAGAGAGCGAGCCACCAGCATACGTAGCATTCGGTAGCACACTGGGGCTGTGCCATGCCTGGGACCTCAGGGTGCAGGTGCTGGTGCTGCCCTGCCTCAAAGAATCATAAAATGGTTTTGGGTTGGAAGGGACCTCAAAGATCATCTAGTTGCAACCCTTTGCCATGGGCAGGAACACCTCGCCCTAGACTAGGTTGCTCAAGAACCTGTTCCTGAATGTCTCCGGGCTGCTGGCGGGATGCCTCTGTCCCCTCCTTCCCGTTCCCAAACCCTCCCGGAGCTCACCCGGGGCACACCGGGCCCTGTGCTCCCCGCTGCGGGAGAGGAGCTGTTTGCCCACGTTGCCCTCTAGTGCCGCTGCGGGTAACGGCGGCTGGGGCACCAGGAGCGCCGGTGCCTGGGAGGGTGACCCCTTGGCACCAGCCTTCAGAGTTGCTTCCCGGGTCTCTGCACTCAGGAAGGAAGCCCGGGCATTAGTGTCCATCGTGCCTGCTGAGGCCGTGCCCAACAAGCACCTGCAAGTCAGAACTGAGTGCTCTGGTCTGTGCCTTAACAAATGCTTTTACATGCAGCTCTTCCAGAGCGTAAACGTTTCGGCATTGCAGGATTTTTGTATTCTCTATTGTCATTTCCCACTTCAGGGTGGGGTGGGTGCACTGAGGATTGTGGAGTGAATTTTCAGTGACAGCGCAACTTTGATTTAGCATCTTGCCTTCACGTGTGGTCTGGGTGGCATGAAATTTTTCAGTGAAGAACAAAGGAGATTGGAAGTGCAGTTAAGTCATTTCCAGTTTTGGGAGAGCAAAGGATGATGTTAAGCTTAATAGGTGCAGAGAACGCTTCTTTAAATGGCATGAGCAGTAAATACATTACGTGTAACCTGAAATGAAACATAAACAGGGAGTTTTACTTGTAACTGCTGATGCAGCTTGTCAGAAATCTGCTCTCATGTCTTGGCATAATATCTGCTACAGCTTTTGTTCTGTTGCCTATGTCTTTTGTGCTTATTTGATGTCCACTAAAGAAAAAGGGAAAGGAGATACAGTTGACATTTGGTGGGTGCAGGAACAATTAATTGATTATAGATTTCAATTTTTATGGCTAGACCTGGTACCCTAAGTCTCTCTTCAGTGTACAGAAGTTTAATAGTAGAATTTTCAGGCTTGCCTGATAATTCTTCATGTGGATTTGTAGACTCTCAAGATATTTCCAGTAGAACTGCAGAACACGGATAACAAATGTTAACCATCTTGACCAATAGGCTTATTTTTTCTGGTTACCTTTCACAGGCATTGACAGCTTGGTCTCTTGCAATAAAAAGGATTCCTAGTTTTTGAGATTTCTAGGAGAAAAGGGTGGGATTTAAGGGAAAAAAAAATGGTAAGAAGGAAAAAAATTAAGTCTCTTTCTTTTCCTTCTTTTTTTTTCGTAAGGTGGTCCACCTCCTTCCACAGTCAGCCAGTCTGCTCCTGTGACTCTCCCTGGAAATCTTCCCTCTAGCAGTCCTTACACAATGCCTCCAGAGCCTACCCTCTCCCAGAATCCCCTTTCCATTATGATGTCCAGGATGTCCAAATTTGCCATGCCCAGCTCTACACCGCTCTATCATGATGCCATCAAAACTGTGGCTAGCTCGGATGATGACTCCCCTCCAGCACGCTCCCCAAACTTGCCACCTATGAACAGCGTACCAGGTAAGAAACTAAAAGAAATATAAGCCCCAAGCTATTGGGCAATACAGTGAGGGTGATGTTTATGGAAGCTTCATCAAATGAAGATGGTGACAGGGAAAAACTTTGAAGAATATATAGCCGTGGATTGTTTTTGAGGAAGACAATTGCAATCCTCTGAAATGGGGAGACAGAAATTCTCTTTGCAGCCTTTTTTTTTTTTTTTTTTCCTGTCCAGAAAGTGTCCGTTCTTCAGAAAGTGTCTAATCTGGAAAGCCCTTATGTATGGCAGAGATTTCCACTCAGGCAGACTGGAAGTACTTGTGTGAATGAAAGCTGCTCATGGGAATAAGGGTCACACCTACAACATGTTATCGAGAGGAAACCATTCTTCCCCTGTCTTAAGGCAGTGTCACAGAAGCTTCACGTTTTTTCCTGGGTTTTCTGTTTGTATGTTTGTGCTTTGTTGTTGTGTTTTTTTTTTAATAATGAATCATCAGGTCTTCTGTTTTTTGTGGATTGAGTTTGTTACAGAAGAAGAGTGTTAGAGCGCTTTCTCAAAACGTACGTCTTTTCATATAGGGAATGTGTAAAGGCAGGTGACCTCAGCCAGGACTGAGGGAAACTGTCCTGCTCCCTGCCTGGGAGAGTTAAAGGAAAAGTAAAATGAAACGTTGTCCTTTTGGGCTGTCTTGTGGGTAAGCATGTTTGTATGAGAAATCCAATCCCTGCTGATAGCTTGATATTTGTGGGTACATATTTAATACAAAACTAGGGTGTAGCCCCTCCACCCAATTGGATTAACATAGTTGAAGAGGGGATGAGAGGATGTTTCAGGAGAGCAGCCATTGGTAATGAATTCTTGATGAGTTTACCTGTAGCTTTGCTGTCTGTTTCACACAGTGTGGCTGAACATACCTGGGGAGACTGGCTAACTGAATAAGTTCACGATGGTAGCTCATTAACCTCATTGATCGACACCTCCTAGTCATATGAGGGTTATCTGATTTATCACTACTTGAGTTTTGAAAGGAGATTTAGTCACTTCCCAGTGGACAAGTGTTCATATGCTGATAATCTGTCACAGACTTGTTTGTTGCTGCTTGTGTCGTCTAGATTGCCAGGGAAGTAGTTAAGATATGGGTTGGAACAAGATCCTACTTATGGAGCAGGGTTTGGTCACTTTTTGATTGGACAGTGACAAGCTTAGAGAGGCGGCTGTGCAGGTGGCATCAGTTTTTTGGTTAAAATACCATTTTCTAGAGCTACTACTGACTTTTTTTTTCACTATTTTTTTGTGTGTGGACTCTATAACCTTGCAGAAAACTCTCTGGTAGCTTCTTTTAATGATTATTGGCTATTATTTAATTTGATTTCTTATTTCTTCCCTAGGAATGGGCATTAATTCTCAGAATCCTCGAATTTCAGGTCCAAACCCAGTGGGTCCAATGCCAACCCTTAGCCCAATGGGAATGACCCAGCCTCTTTCCCATAACAACCAGATGCCCTCTCCAAATGCTATGGGACCCAATATACCTCCTCATGGGGTCCCCGTGGGACCTGGCCTGATGTCACACAACCCGATGATGGGGCACGGTTCCCAGGAGTCTCCAATGGTACCTCAAGGACGCCTGGGCTTCCCACAGGGGTTCCCTCCCGTACAGTCCCCTCCACAGCAGGTGCCGTTTCCACACAATGGGCCCAGCGGTGGACAAGGCAACTTCCCGGCAGGAATGGGCTTCCACGGAGAAGGACCTCTGGGGCGTCCTACCAACCTGCCCCAAAGTTCGACAGATCCAGCACTTTGCAAGACTGGAGGCCCTGGCGGTCCAGACTCCTTCACTGTTCTTGGAAACAATATGCCTTCGGTTTTCAGTGATCCAGAGCTGCAGGAGGTGATTCGTCCTGGAGCCACGGGAATACCCGAGTTTGACCTGTCCAGGATTATCCCGTCGGAGAAGCCTAGCCAGACACTACAGTATTTCCCTCGTGGGGAGGTGCCAGGCCGCAAGCAGCCACAGGGTCCTGGGCCTGGGTTCTCCCACATGCAGGGGATGATAGGAGAGCAGACCCCGAGGATGGGACTAACGTTGCCTGGCATGGGGGGCCCCGGGCCCGT
Organism: Eurystomus glaucurus suahelicus; assembly: GCA_032159205.1. NCBI lineage: Eukaryota > Metazoa > Chordata > Aves > Coraciiformes > Coraciidae > Eurystomus > Eurystomus glaucurus. The sequence goes on along the minus strand of JAVFHW010077371.1, from coordinate 14,425 downwards.
GGGAACTCCGGATATCCCTCTTGGGACGGCTCCGTCCATGCCAGGTCATAACCCAATGAGACCACCTGCCTTCCTGCAGCAAGGCATGATGGGGCCGCACCACCGCATGATGTCACCAGCACAAACGGCGATGCCTGGCCAGCCCGCGCTAATGAGTAACCCTGTGGCCGCTGTGGGCATGATCCCAGGCAAGGACCGAGCCCCTGCAGGGCTGTACAGCCACCCGGGCCCTGTAGGGTCACCTGGTATGATGATGTCAATGCAGGGCATGATGGGACCCCAACAAAACATCATGATTCCCGCCCAGATGAGGCCCCGAGGTATGGCTGCTGACGTTGGCATGGGAGGATTTAGCCAAGGCCCTGGAAACCCAGGGAACATGATGTTTTAAGCTGCTACCATAAGACTGGATGTTCTGATCCTTGTCAAGATGAGATTCCAAGTCCTGAGGGCTTTTTTGGGAGCTTCAGGAGTACAGTTTGGCCATGCAATAGGTGAAAAGAGACCAGAGGATGCTTTGGGAAATCTCGAATGTATGGAATTACCTGAAAAAAAAAAAAATATTCATTTTAACAGGTTGTTTTTTTTTAAGATTTATTTTTTAAAAATTATTTTTGTGGACTTGGGTATCCCGTGACGGCACCTGCTTTGAGAATCTGTAGCTGTATTTTGAGAATTGCCATTTGTCACAAGTTGCACCATTCTCTGTATGTTTACGTCCTTCGGACTGGCTTCTCCCAGGACTCTCGGTTATTTTTGGGGTTTTTTGTGTACTGTACTATATTGTAAAAGGGATTTTAGCAGAGACTTTAGTCTTTGGGGTGAGAGGAGAATGGGATTCTAGGCTGTTTACTTTAGGTGGAGAATCCATCTTCAGAACTTCGGACTATTTTCCTTCAACTCCAATGTATAGAAAAACCAAACTACGACCTCAGAGCAGAGTATTAATGAAAAGCACAAAAAGGAACTTAAGTTCAGTGAGGGGAATCTTTTAAAAGAAATAAATAATAAGTTAAGGACATATTTTTCAAATTATGGCGTGCTGTCCAGCACCTTCTGTCTCTCCCTCCCACTCTTTATTAAATAGGCTTCTCTCTCTCTCCGTCCCCCTTCTGTCTCCTCCTATGGCAGCTGCAATACATTGTGTTATTTTGGGGAGTAAATCTAGGAGAGCCTCTCCTCATGTGGGGACTCTTCCCACTTTCAGGAAGGGGCTGGACTTGGACACTGTTACATCCTACAGTAGTCTCTCTCACTGTTTCCTATTCTCCTTTTCTTAGAAACCCCAAGTGATTTTATTAATGTGGGAGTGGAACAGACACTAAAAGTTATCCAGGATTTTTTTTGTGGTTATTTTTTTTTTTCCTCCCCAGCGTAAAACGTTCTGTGTAACCTCCATTAAATTTGGTACAAAACCACTCGCCAGGGCTGTGGTGTCAGAAAAATAAAATATATTGTTTCTTACAAAAATGAACTGTCGTCTTTATCCAGTCCAGTTGTTGCTATGTACATCAGACAGCTGGCCAGATGACTATTTGCTCTTTCTTATGATCACAGCCAGCCTAGAGGCCAGGTGGAGTAAGCTTTGGCAGCTCCTAAAAGTCTGGTCTGTAGGCAGCTGCATGCTCCTTGCAAGGCACTTCCGTTCACATAATTCTGAACTGAGCTTGTTTTTCCTCAGAGTGAGGTCTTATTTCAGAACGCCCCAGGGATGATAGTAACAGTCTTCCTCAACTTGTTGAGGGTCAAGGAGCAGATGAAACTTGTTGTCTCCATCACTTCCTCCTGGTGAGTGTTTGCAGCTCTATAAGGTGCGTGGTTTTGAGCTTTTCCTAAGCAGCAGCATCTGTCTACTGAGTGCCTGAATCCGACACTCTGTGGGGCACTGAGGTTGTGTCTTCTTGGGGGCTTTGGACTGGGTAGGGTCCCTGAGTGCCAGTGCTCAGAGGCTGAAATAGCGGGGAATGGATGAACTTAAATAACAAAGGTGAGAGAGAAATTGTCAGTGAGCACACTTTTATCAAGACAACCCTGCTGGGTAAATTGTTGCTTTGCGGCAGTTCTCATCGATCGCTTCTTAATCCCCTGTCTTTCCAGACTTGCCTTCTGAGAGAATTTCAGCAAGAAGGCTTTATGGTTTTGTCTGAGGGGTGCAAAAGACTGGATGCCAAAATGTGGGATTGGGAGTTGAGCCCAGCTCCTGGAGAAGACCAGGATGAGCCAGCTGTGGGTCTGCAGGGCAGGGTGTGGTCTCTGTGGTTGTCTGTTCTCTCATCCCCCAGCACTGCACATGGAGTGTGTAATCTCTCTTCTTCCTTCCACTTACTGCTACTTACTGCCTCTTACTGCTGACTATTGCTGTGAAACTATATGTGGATAATAAGTATCTTTAATATGCTTGTGCGTGAGCGTTTTTCAGAGTTAATGGCTCCTTAACAGGTGGAAAAAGAGCTGCTGTCAGTGGCCAGCTTACCAAAGTTTTGCTGCTCCTGTTACAAAATGAGTGGAGCCATGCACTGTTGGAGGCATGCAAGCCTCGGAGCCTTCTGTTGCCTGCTTCCAAATTCACCTTTGTGCTGTCATGCAAATTTGCAACGATTTTGGGTGAGAATTACTCTTTTGATGAAGTGTAGGATGTATGTTATGGTGCTTCCCTCTTAACAAGACAAGCAGCATGCCTTGTCAAGATTTTAGAAAGAGCTGACAATGACACACTAAGTGTTATTTCTGTAGAGCGGAGTTACCTCTTCTTTAAATGGTTGCACAGCTCCCTTTTGAGGACCTTGCACTGGAATTGTCACAGCGCAACCTTTTTTCCTGGCTGTTTTTACTGTGTTGAACAAAACAAACTTCTTGATCAACACAGAAATAACCTGTAGGGTTTGGTTTTTTAAAATGGTCTGTCTCAGGGCTTCCTGTGCCTGTTGAGGTATGTTGAATAGCAAAGGATTTGAGGTGACTGCGACTTATTCCAGAAGAATTAGCATAGGGGGTTCAGTGTTCCAAAGCCACTTGATAGTGAAAGGATACATTTTAAAGATGCTGGATAGTTAAAGTTCCTTCTGTGTCCATATAACTTAAGAAGGTGGCATTTGGTACCTTAACAAAACTTTTCCTACAGCAAATGCAGAAGATGTGGATTTTCCTGAGTCCACATAGGTGCACTTAACCTCAGTGGTGTTGCCTGGTTTGCAGCAGCTGATGGACAAGAGATGCTGATGCCTCAGCTGGCTTCGGTCAGAAAAATGACTTAGTAGATGTAGACTGAACTTCTTTGTTTTACACTGCTACTTCGCCCCTTTATGCATCACAAATGAAAAAGCTTTCTAACTGCCAGCCTTGCAAATTCACCTTGGGATCTGTAAGTCAAGCTCTGTTCCCTCCTGCTTATTTATAATCAATAGTAACTGTGACTCAGCTCTGGTAGTCATGGTGCAGTTGAAGACGGAAAGTGGGGTTGCCATTTTTAGTGTTCTTCTCTTCCCCCTTGTCTCTTTTTTTTTTTTAACTTTCAAATCATCCTCCTCCACCTTTGTTTGAAAGAATGAAATAGACTTTATTCATACATGCTTGGCTGCTCTTCCTCTCTAGTAACATGGGAGGAAACAGTCTGCTGTTCAAATTATCTCATCCCAGATGGCTGCGCAGCCGGAGTGCGGAGAGACTTAAAAGGTAAACCCAGCAGATGGTGAACTTCTGAAACGCAAAGTAATGTGCCTGCTAAATCAAAAGTTTAAAATATTTTGAAATCTGTTTGTTTTAAAGTATTAGACTGTTGCAGACAGGTCATCTGTGAAGTACACTGGCAGTTTTAAGCACTGTCCAAATAAATTGAGCTTTGTACCTGTATCATGGGCTAGCTAATCTGCCAAAGAACATGAAAAGCAAGTAGCCAGCCTTGGGAGTTTAGTCCTGACCTCCTAGTGGTATCTAATGGGTAACATTTCAGAAGACAGGCCAGTATGTGGAGATCTAATCTGCATCAGTCTTGGCTGGGATTTGAATGCATGTGGTGCTTCTGGTTACAATAGGTGTATCCTGAGTTGGAGTAGATGCGGGTACCTGACTCTTCCTGCGGGAAAGTGTGAATCACAAACACGCTTCCTAGACTGTTGGAACGCAGTGTTTGTTGTGCCAGAGCATTGGGGTTATTATGAATATGCTACATGTAAGGCTTAATTTTGCAGTGCTTGGCATGCTGACGCTCTACTATGCTGGTTTTCATTCTGGTGGCAGAAAAGGCCACGTTTCATTGGTGGTGCTCTTCTGCACTCATGATGGTGAATGCTTTCCCTGTGCAGCCTTGGCAGGCTCTTGGCTGAAACCTGTTCCCTATTTTGATACTTCTCAGGGAGAAATGCTCCATGTTTGATACAGACTGGCATTTTGTACAGCGCACCTCACTGTATTGCTTGGTAGTAATTCTTAACCTAAAAAAGGTAAGTTGTGTTGCATATGTGCCATATCATCTTTCTGACAAGGTGACCTCTACTTGAAAGATTTTTCTGGTTTTTTGCCAGTCCAACTAGTTTCCAGTAATTTCTGTTAATGCTCTTTGTTGTGGTAGATGTGTAACACCTATCTTTGTCACGCTCTTTCTGCTTATGGTTAAAGCTTGGTATCAGGAGTGTTCTTCAGACCCTAAAAGGGCCCAAACCCAAACCGCTAGCTTAATTATGTTGGGTTTATTGACAAATATACCAACCTCACGATCCTCTTTATCTCCTTTTGACTTTCTAACCAGCATTGCCTTTCATGCCAAGAGATGTAGGGTCTCGTGACTCATTATGTACTCAGGTTTTAACCTTATGGTTGTTTTCACTTGAGTCAGAGCATGAGGCAGGAAAGAAAAGTGATGCTGTTTTGTCTGGGATACTGGAAGCATTAAAATAGGATGTTTTACATGAGGAGAAAACAAACCCCTAACTTTAAGTTGACATCTTTCCTGCCAATTGCCTACTATACTAACATTGCCTTAAATGAAACATACTATATGAGGATAGGTTTGAAAGGCAAGATGGAAAAAAAAAGTATTTTAGGTTTAAGTTGACCAACCTGCATTATCTGCCTTGGACTAAAATAGCAAGGGAGGCAGACTGATTTTGGGTTAGCAGCTCCAGCTCAAGTCTGAGGGAACCTGATGTTGAATGTTTTAGCTGCTTATGTCGGCAATTCTCCTATTAACAGCCCAGGGCAAGAAAGTTTTGGATGTCTTCTTCTGTCCTCTGAGATTTGTGTCTTTCCCAGTTCTTGCAGAGGATCTGCCTGTTTGTGTAAATGCACTGGTTCCTTGCGAAATTGTTGATTTCTGGAAATTTTTATTCCATGTTCTCAGAAATGCCTCAGCTCTCCCATATTATGTTTGCAGTTCAGCACTTCCCACTTACCTGTGTCCTTTTGGTCTTAAAACTCTTCCACTGTTCCACCAATGCTCTTCTGAAATCATTATTATGCTAGTTGTGGTCAGAAGTAACTCCTCCATCATACTGTGAGCCACAACTACCACGGAGTTGCTCAGTGGGATGAGACCAATGCATGGCCCAGCCACTTCCACAGAGGGGAAGGGTAATACCGGAGCAGGGCATAGAAGACACAGCAGAAACCTCCTAAGAGACAAGAAATAACCTGTTCCCAGCAGAGGCTTCTTTCTAGCCTGGCTGGCCTGTTTTTCTGAGGTCTTCTGCTGTTCCTGAAACATGTATTACCCTGCCTAGAGCGAAATTATTATTTTAATGGTGTGAATGCAGTGCTCTCTAACTGTCTTCCGTGCCCTAGGACAGCTCATGCTGCCAAGTTCTGTGGGTCTTGACCATGTTGCAGTTTTTAACCTGGTTGCTGGTCAGTTTTCTGGGACGTGCTCCCAGCTCTTGATTAGAAGGTATGTGAACTCCCCCTTTGTCTACTGGTATGGCCAAAACTTGTGATGCTGTTCCCTGCTACCCCTTTCCCAAGCACTCCATGCCTCACGAATAACTTGCAATCGTATGCCTTGTGTTTCCATCGCTGTTCTCCAAATACTTTATACTGTGCGTAAGAGAGAGCTTGATTAGAGCAGAACACACTGTTCTTAAGCAAGGGAAGGCCATTGATTTTTATAGAATGGCATTACGTTTTTAGGCTGTATAAAAACTTGGTGGGAAATAACAATGTTTTGTTTGCTTTTTTGACAGCTTCTAATAGCAGTTCAGTGAGACTTCCGGCAATGTATTTAGTATTCAAATTATTCTGTTCACTGTGCATGGTGTCAATGTGTAATTGTGGTGGGGGCAGGCTAATGAAAGAGTAGAGGTAAATCCAGCCCACACTTCTCGGGGAGAAGGTACGGTAGTGCCTCCAGTCACATACCTGTCAGTGACTTACATTAACATCACCACAGTCTGTTTTTGTTAAGTGAGAAGGGGGAATACAGAACAAAAACTGCAGGGCCATTTTAATAAGTGTCCCCCTGTTTTAGCCTTTACATATCCCAAAGGAAGTAGGTCAGGATCCGATTTTTATTTATGGATTGAAAAATGAGGATTTTGGCAATACAGTGATCCCTAGTGCTGACTTACAGGAAAAAGTGTCACCGTCTCAGCTAGAAGTACTTCTGTTGGCCATGCTGGTGTATTCCTGCTTCAGCAAGTGCAAAATAGATGCAATGCTGCCCAAAGCTGAAGTCAATAGCAGCTCCATGGACTTTGTCGTTTAAAGCACATTAAGCAGAGTTCACCAAGAGTGCATGTTCTTGTACTTGGCCCACTGTGGTTGTTTTGCATGTTCACAGCAGAATTTCCATAATTACAGGAGTGCAGGAAAGAGGTTTGGAGGCTTTCTGTCCCTTTGGAGAGGTTTTGTGCGCACAAAAATGCCCTCAAGAAGATGGAGTACCTAAATGCTATGCAACTTGGGAGGTTCATCTGTCTGCAGAGCAACCCTCCAACGTGACAAAAGAATGGGGAAGGCACAGTGGCTTCTGCATTTCACCATGCATGAAAGCAATCGTTATGTCAAAGCTCTCAAGTCTGGTAGCACAGAGCAAGCTGGGCTTCAACCCACAGTCCCAGTGTATGAAGAGCCAGGTATGTTTTCTCTCATATTCCTGAAGCAGCAGGGCAAATTAAAAAGGTCTGTTCTCTCCCTTGCTGTTTTGAGCCTCTCTGTGCTTTTGTGTAGCTACCTCAGAAGTGAACTCGAGCCATTCTGTTATGTGGCTTCTTTCATCTTGCTGCTAACAGTGAAAAGTGACACTGTGCCACCCTGTGTCTGGTAGGAAAAAATCCTCTCATCTAAAATACCTCTAGAATAGGGAAGGCTGTCAGGAATTAAAGCAAAATAGTCAAAGATTGTGACAATAAACTAATTTTAATTTTAAGACCACTTAATCATGAGTCAGTTTGCCAGTTCTCCTCTGTTCGGGAGCACAGGTTATTGTACTCCTCTGGACTGACTGAGTACTGTGAAAGAACTTCTAGGAATTCCTCAAGAGGGCAGAGGCCTGCTCTACATCCTTTCACCACTTGCTCCTGCAAAGGCAAAAAGAAAAAATCCACAGATCTCATGCATTGCCAAAGCCTTTTTTTTTTTTTTTTTTCTTTTTCTGATAGAGATGCCTTCTGTGGCGGGGAAATGCTAGTCAAGGCAAAGATGCAGAGGGTCAGGGGTTCAGAGTCTTTGCCTAAACTCTCAATAGATCAGTAGCCAGCTCAACAGAAAAGAAACCTTGGCTACCATGGATGTGCTCTAGGTGTCTTACTCTGTTATCTGGCTTGATAGCATGCTTGGAACAAGTCTTGTGTCACAGCTCTACACACACACACACACGGCAAAACCAAAAGCCCAAGACTTGTATGAGGAACTTCCCCTGGGATCTCACCTGTCCATGGTAACACATGCGAATAAACCACTCTTTGGACTGCTGGTGTTGATACAGTTCCAGGGTCACATCTGCAGCATAAGGTGGCCACTTGTGATCAAAGGTGCCCAGTGCCACCAGGAGAGGAAAAAGGGTAGTGTCATGAGAAGCATAGAGAATGAGCTTTCTGATAAAAAGAAAAGAAAAACAATCTTAACATGTTAGCTGTGTTCCTCTATGGATAGCCAGTAGCACTCATGCTTCTTCTAGCAGATGAGCACTCGTTGTCTTTACCCCACACTTCAGTATCTTTCTGAACCAGCTTTTCACACTGACAGCAAGTCAGAATTTATAACAATGAGTGAAAGATCTGTCCTGTACCTGGCCTTTTCAGTTGGCGATGAGGGATCTACTGCTTCTGTAATGTTCTTCTGTAAGGTATGGAAAAGGAGACCAACACTCATCTGAAGAATTTCTCTGTAAAAGCAGTAGAAAGAAATGTACTAGTTGTAAAACTTAAATATTTAATTTCAAATGAACACCTGGGAAGCTGCTTTTCTCTTACAAATTGATAACATATATTGAGTGTAGCTAAGAACTATTAAATGCAGTTCCTATGGTTACTTTTTATTGCAGCAGTTGCATAGTCACTACAGAGATTCTGATGTGACTGCAGACTGGGAGGGGAGAGGTGTTAACAAGCAATCTCATGAGGTGTGGCCCACATCAAAGTTTCTACATTTCCCTTTATGTTCTCTATGCTATTTTGGTTCCCTTGTTGCGATTGTGAGGGGACCTCAATGTTCCCTTATACAAGGACAGTGAGGTGCTGGAGCGTGTCCAAAGGAGGACAATGAAGCTGGTGAAGGGTCTAGAGAACAAGTCTTACAAGGAGTGGCTGAGGGAACTGGGGTTGTTTAGCCTGGAGAAAAGGAGGCTGAGGGGAGACCTTCTCACTCTCTACAACTATCTGAAAGGAGGTTGTAATGAGGTGGGGATTGGTCGGTTCAACCAAGTAACAAGTGATAGGACAAGAGGAAATGGCCTGAAGTTGTGCCAGTGGAGGTTTAGATTGAGTATTAGGAAATTTGTTTTTCACTGAAAGGGTTGTCAAGCACTGGAACAGGCTGCTCAGGGCAGTGATGGAGTCACCATCCCTGGGGGTATTCAGAAGATGTTCAGATGTGGTGCTGAGGGACATGGTTTAGTGGTGACCTGGCAGTGCTCCATTAATGGTTGGACTTGATTGACCTTGAAGGTCTCTTCCAACCAAAACAATTCTACAACTCTATGATTTTTGGATGCATGGTTTTCAGGTAGGGAAGATATGACTGTGGTTGACTGCAAAACAACTACTGAAGTGGTTGGAGTTGTTGGTGGTAAGGGGAGGGGTTGGATTCAAGGTGGTGGCTATATTTAAAAATCAGGTTTTATTCCTGTATTGAAGAGAGGACATCTTTAGACAACTTCTGGTGTGAAGAAACTCCCTCTGCCTAATGAATACATCAGTGGAAGCGCAGTATGAGTGTGACTGTGACTCACCTGGGTGTTGAGGGAGTGGGGGAAATCAATCTTTCAGTACCCAAGACCTCTAATGCAAGTTTAAAGAAAAGGCTGAGGGCAACACCCTAACAGAAAAGGCAGTCCTGTACTACCACCTGAGAAGAGCTGGTAAACATGGCAGTGGTGAATGAATCTGCAAGGCAAAGGACTGCTAGGTTTGCAACTCAGCCACCTTTAGAAACAACCGTGGAGGAGGTCATTAACTGCATGTAGCAGCAGATTCTTTTGCAAGTAGTTACACGTCTTTCAGGGCCTGGCATCACCTTTTCCACTAGCACCAATGCTTCTTGGCCCAGCTGTGCAGGTGCCATCCCTGGGATAAACTTTCCAGGTTGGAATTTGGATTGTAGTTGTGCATCTGTAAGGGCAGCCTTGCCTCTGCAGCCTCAGCACTCAGGCTGGAAGCATCTCCTGCTGTCCTCTGCTTTTGCCTTTGACATAGGTTGACTTTAACAACCATGGCAACTGAGGCATTCACTGCCTACCTCAGCGGCTTACTGCTGTTCCTCAGAGACTGCTCTCTCCATGACTGTCAGCAAAACAGGATCCAGGCCCACATCTTGGCCTCCTCAGTGTGGCTTCCTTTTTCCCAGCTCATGTTCCCGACTCAAGGCACTGCGCTTTACACTGAGATGGCTGGGGCACAAACCTCATGAGGGGGCAGTAGCTTCTGGCAACAGATCAGAAAGGACTTCTATCTGCTGCAGTAAGCTTGTTTAGACCTAAGACAACCCATAAGGCTGGAGACATGGATAGAGGCAATCACCTTGAACTGTCTTCCAGAATGAAAAGCAGCGAGTCAACAGATCGACGCTCAACTGTCTGCTGGACCTTTTTCAGCACAGGGCAGCTTGGCAAATTGTGCACCTGGAAGGAGAAGATGTAGCGTAACAGTAGGGGTTGACCCTTTCTGAACCCAGCCTGAAGACACCTGGATGACTGCCCACAGAAAACAGCTGTTCCTGTCACAGCATATGTATTTACAGTACTGTGCTGCAGTGTTCATGCAAGGAGTTCGAGAGTGGTTTTAAACACAGACTTGCTCTGTGTACCAAGAGGATGGAAGTCTGTTCTTGAGGATGCATTCCTATGTGAAAGGAGTGTAACACCTTGAGCTATTCAACTGACAGCCAGACCAATTACCATTTAGCTCGGCAAAAAAGAGGTACTAAGTGGGGTACAAATATGCCCAGCTCCTTTCCAGTAGCAGAAGGAATCTGGCTCATGGGTAGTATGATGGAACCAGGATTACTTGTGAAGATGACCCTGGTAGGTGCTGAGTGCCAAGAAGGAAAGCACGATGCAATGGAAAAGCAAGGTCCGACTGCTCTCTTAGCTTGCCTTCGGTACAGTTGAAAGAGATACTGCATTTTAAGGAAAAGAACATAAAAAATTAAGAATAGAAAATAGTCTTAATCTGTTGTAGAGCAAGGCTGACTCCACAAAAGACCACGCTATTTCCAAGAACTTCCTGGATCGCATAGAAAGGTACTGGGGTACCCACTGCTATCAGTGGGTGTTTGCACTCTGTGGCTTCTTCTGTATGTAGTAAAGGGATGTTTCTGTGCAACAGAACTGCTCAGCTCACCTGCTCAGCACGTAGGTTATCAAGGAGGAGAAAAAAATCCACAGACTTTTCACCATCAATACCCATCTTCTCTTTAATTGCCTTCAAGTCATCAGAGATACCTGGCTGCTGTAGAGCATTCTTCAGCTTATGCCTGCCAGGGAATTAAAAAAAAAAACAAACCAAACTTTTCATGTGTCAGGCTTTCTGTCTTTTTGGGATTTTTTTGTGACCCTAGCCCGGTGGAGTTCTCATATCAGTGAGGGGTAGAGAAGCACCACAGGATACCGAGTGATTCCTGATGTTGGGAGTCTTAAGTTGCAGAGTGGACAGACACTGTGTCCCAATGTCAAAGACTGGAGCTGCCTATCTGCTGTCACAGAGGCGGGGGAAGAAATTAAGAACAGATGTGAACACCTCAGAAGTGGTTCCTGTAAGCAAAGGCTGTGTATCAGTTCACAGATCTGGTCATACTGGAACAGTACAAGTCTGTGTCTTCAGGGAGTAGCCCTTAACTGCCTCATGAAAGAAGAAAGGGTAGAAGCTTTGAACTGGTTGCTATATGGTGTTGTGGGGAAAGGGAAACACCTTGATACTCACTTTTAGCTTAAATTCACCTCTCACTTTGTTAGAAGCCATTTACCTCTTTACGTTGCTCTAAATTTCAAGTTTAAATTTAAAGTTTAGCAGAGAATATCCCTGCTGACCACATACTTCAAGCAAAATACGTTGCATAGGTTTTGTGCTCTCTGACCCTGATCTGGTGGGGAGGAAAGTTTAAGTTTGTTTTTTATTTTTTTTTTTAAGAACAGTTCTAGTTTCTGTTTGAAATCACATATAGTAGGAGTTCTGGCATAGGCAGCCTGTAAGCTGAGGCAGTGCTTTGTACTGCCACTTAAAATCCACCTTCACATGATCACAAAATGTGCTCAGCTGGGGGGCTAGGGGGAGGAAGAGCTCGCAGTTTACTCCCTTTTTAGACAGTTGATGTTACTAGAGGAGGCTGAATGTACTGCTTCTGTGGGCTGTCACCTCACCACTGTCAAGAACAACCCTTTGCCTTCAGAGTCAAGCATTATATAGTGAGCTTTTTGCAAGTGAATTCTGACAAGTCTTGAACTTTGGAAAAAAATAAGCTAATGTATAATCCAACCAAATTGTAATACATCTGCCTCTTTTCTTCAATTTCTACCCCATGCCCAACCTGGCACATGCATTTAGAGGACCTAGCTCTGCAAATACAAGTATTCTTTCTATGTAGGATGTTCCTTATTTTACTCCATTAGTCTTTGTTAAATGTGTCAAGGCTGAGTGTATTTCAGTTTCTTCAAGGTATAAATGTGACAGGAATGTTGTAATAACCCCCAACCCAGAAGCTGACTATAAAAAGGAGGCCCAATATGTTCACACTTGAAAGGCTTGTTAAGGGATGTAGAAGACATTAATTCTGCCCTGCAGCAATGCTACAGAGTAGCGGTACACGAGCTAGTAATGAGTGTTTGCTAGAGACAGGCTAAATTGGTCTTTCAAGAAAAAAGTATTTTTTTTATTTCCTGGTGCCACTTCTTAGTATACGACTCCACTCACCGAGTATTTTGTACAACTAGCTAACCATTCCCAAAGAACAGTAAGTGGCAGGAGAAGAAATTGGGAAAGGATAAGAAAATGTGCTGTTTTAAATTCCTGCTGCTGAAACGAAACCGCAGTGAAATCACAGGGGGAGGGATGGCTAGCAGTTACCTGCTCAAGCATTTCAGGCGCCGGCAGTTGTAGTGATTGGGGTAGAGTATTTCAGAGCTTGCTTCATCAGTGACAATGACAACAGATCCTGTGGAATAAGAAGGAAGCTTCTGTGATCACTAGTGCCTCTGCCTGTCTTTAGACTGCTTTAATCACTCCCACAGTCTTTGTGCTCAAGTCCGTTGTTGTCAACTGGCAATTCCCCTTGAGCTATCACCTGCAACACAAGCCACTGTGCTTGTTTCTGTGCCTACAGCATTTAATTCCACAGGGATGTCTGCTGTGCACCTTGTAGAGCTCTCTAGTTGTGTGTTCATTTTTGCTAGTGTTTGTATATACTGAGAATTAGTTTCTGTGTCATGAGACGTAAGGAGCTCTGGCAAGTCACTTCTACTGTTCCTGGAACTAAATACAGAGGGAGAAGAGGTAAGATCTTCAAAACCCAGAGCATATTTCTAGGACACACAAGTACTCATCAACTGTAGGATACAGCTGAAAGTTACACCAGATGCCAAACTTCATGAAGGATCTTGGCCAAGATACTTTGGTTTCTCTGAGAAGTTTTTTTCAGATGTGCATCTCCTGAACACTGAACCTGAAGCTATTTGCCCTCTTGATTCTGAAGTGGGTTCATTCTAACCTCCTCAGTAGGCCTGAAATTGCAGCATTCATAGGAACAGGTCCAAGCTGAGCACCAGTAGAAAGCTACACAAAGAGAGGGAGCAAGTGACAAATTGATAAAGAACATACAGAACCAGGAGAGTACAGAGAAGAGGGCTGGATGCAAAGTACCAGGGAAGAACAACCAGGGACCAGGGAGAGTTGGGATGTGCAAGGTGTGTGCATCTAGGGAAGACTGAGCAAGGAAAGGCAGTGGTCAGAAGTCCCGCCAACCTTCTTTCTGCTGTTGGTATAGCCCAGCTAGAAGGCACCGTGTGGACTCCAGATTCCGGAAAATATTAGTGGAACGGATGCTGAAAGAGAGAAAGCAGTTCATGAAGTAGCACTTTCTCCTTCACTTGCTTTGCTATAGATATCTTAAAGATACCTGTATCTGGACTGTCCTTTAAGTTCCCTTCAGAGACTGTGGAGATAAATTGGCACTTCTCTGGAGTAATTTTTATCTCACATCCTAAACCAGATACTCCCAGCACTACTGATGTGAGCAGCAGGGGTGTGCTTCATCTCACTGAACTTTAGCTATTTAATCTACAGTGAGTTATATTGTGCTCCAGAAGTGCCCATTTCTCTTCACTCACCATGAAGGTGCATGACACCACTGTCAATGGCTAAACCCAGGGGAGATGAATCTGTCCCTGGCATCACTCTCAGGACTGCTGGGGAGTCATGCATGTCACACATGAGTTCTAGTACCGGGCTCTGCAGGCTGAGCAAAGATAAAGGCCCAGGGGCCAGTCAGTCTGCTATAGGGTGGAGAAGGGTATGCCGGTCAGAAAGTTTCCCTAGCACAGGGCTGCTTGTTGGGAGGAAGGAAGAAAGGAAAGGTCCAGGAGGGGACTGAGAGACTCACAAAACCTCAGCAGGCTTAAAAGTTGGTGAGAGAAAGTTGGCTTCTTCCACATATCTTTTCCTCAGCCTTTCCCCCAGGGCAAACATCTGCTGCATCCCCACTGTTGTCAGCTGTCCAGCAATCACACCACCCTAAGGGCAAAGAAAAGGAAGGCTCTCCAGTGGAATATGGAAAGAAACAAGTCTGCAGA